>PVIA01006303.1:0-99565 GCA_004024845.1 Tonatia bakeri | reverse complement strand
GACACGCTCCCCTCAGCTCTAACAACACAGGACACACACCCCCAGCTCTAACAACACAGGACATGCCGCCAGAGTCCCAGCTCTCATATCAGACTTATGGCCACAGCTTTCTGAGTCTAGTGTTCATGTATTTCAGGGTTCGTGAAAGAGTGAGCAAGAGTTGATTGTCCTGCTGCTATGTATCTCTGGAGTCTTTTCCTTCCAGGATTTGGTGGCCTTTCTGTGTCTTATTTAATTACCATAGAAGTCCATTTGGAGTTATGGTCTCCTCTTTCATCTCGAAAGTAGCCCTTTCTCCAAAGCTGATGAGGAACGTGTGTTCCCAGGACTCGATATAACTTTGTGCCGGCCAGAGATCCTAGGCCAGGCGAAATGTGTCACCACGTGGAGGGGCTGGCTCCCCCTTGGCAGCCTCAGCCTGCCTCTCCAGAGCTGTTTGAAGAAGGATCCCCTGGCTTAAAACTAAGAGCCAGAAAACAAGCTGGAAAGAGAGCTCTGAGTACATGCTGTTCTGTCAGCAGCCCACTATTCCCTTTGAAACTGAACTTACTTAATGTTTACAACAATCTCTTACCACCCCATTTTAAAGCAGAAAAAAATAACAGCTTAAAGAGACTTGCTGACCTGCCCCAGCTTCCCAGCACAGCCAGCGCGCACACCGGCGGGGCAGAGGGCAGGGCCCGTCTTCTCCTGGAGGGAAGGCGCACTGTGCACACTCTCCTTTGGCGGAGAGTGCAAAGAAACTGGGGCCCCTTCTCCTCTGCCCTCTCCCCCGGGTCCTGTTGTCATTGCAGAGACAGTCCCACCCCGCCCTGGTGGGGTTAAGCTCTAAGCTAAAAGTGGAACAAATTGGTGACTGCGGAATCCTGGGCCGGTGAGGGCCAGCTGCGATGATCCCCACATACCCTTGAACCCGTCTCACTCAGTTTGGAAAAACTTCGCAGGTAAGACTGTCACAGAAGGCTTCAAAGGAAATAGTTTCCCAGTCTCCCCTGGAGCCCTTAGCTAAGAAAAGAGCTCCCCCCACTGCAGCAGATCCAAGGAAGAAAGGAGGATGCCGAAATGGGGGGGGGGGAGGTGGGCCAGGAGTGAGGTATGCTTTAGCTTCTCAGCTGGGCTCTGGGCACTGAGGCCCCAGGTCCTGGCTGTCCTCCCCGCTGTCGTGCCGGCCCAGTGACTCCTAACAAAGCACAGGCTGCCACTTGTCACCTTCTCCTGACAGACTTGCTGAAGAAGCAAATCTGGGAAAACTCTTACAGGTTTCTGACCACGAGTTCATCTTTTTTATTCCCCAACAAAGGTGTCCAAGGATTAGATTAATGGACAATGGCAACCAAGTTTGGGGGGGCTGCTTCGGTGGCGAAAACTGTGTTAAGGTTGAAAATGAAACTCCTTCGCCAACACCACTGCCGTCCGATTTTTGTTGGTGTTTCCACAGATGTAAGCGGCAGGCTCGTGTGGTGAGGGCAAAATCATACTTGGAACCAAGTGTATTTTTAGCTCAGCTGCCTTCTATATAGAGCCTGTCTGTGACTACCAGCCATGGTGAAAAGGGGGATAGGTTACTTTCTGCCTTCACACTCAAAGCCGCCATATTCAACCACCCCAAACCCCGCAGGGCTGGGGTAGGAAGGAAAAGGCTGCCGGGGCACAAAATGGCTTTCCCCAAGAGTTCTGCAGGGGCACCCCTAGCCAACGTCCAATAGGGCACCTCTTGTGCACATGGCCTTCCCGGAGGCCGCCCCTTCAGTAGAAACAAATCATCTTAGTGCCCCCATTCACCATTGTTTGATCAGGTGGTGCTATGCTGTTCCCTACCCAGACGGATCCTATGGCAAAGAGACTGTGGTAACCCCTACCCCTTAGGGGTGGAGCGGGAGAATAAATCAAGGCCTCTGTGTAAGTAAACGGGCTATATTTCATAGCCTTCTAAAACTGCATGCTGGCAGAAGCTCAATCTGCAGGACATCCCTCTCCCCCGCGCAGTGCCCACATTTGTCCTACCCACTAGGTGGCGCTGTGCTGCGTTTTACAAGCCTCAATCCAGGGAAAGCACACTGGGTAATTTTTTGACAAGCTCCTTAAATTTCTCATTAAAAAAAAAAAAACGAAAGTAAAGCTAACTGTATTGTTGCACGATATCAGACAGTTAATAAACAATTTATCACAGTTTTGGGGCCAGTGTTCTGTTACTCTTCGCTTCTGTGGCAGACACTTCCATTGCCTGCCGCGCGCTCACTGCGGGTTCCGCTGATTTTAACTCACTGGATAAAGAAACCTGCCGTGGTTGTTCGACAGATGAGACATAGGCAGTGAGATACTGGGACTTTAAATTTGTTAAGGTTTCACAGCTAGTTAGTCGAGGGGCTCAAACTTGACGCCAGGATTCCTGATACCTCATTTCTCAAGACAGTTTAAACATCATTTTGGGATTTCAGACAATGCCTTATTTTTACATTGGTTAACAGTATTTCTTAGCTATTTGTACCCACCATTTTCCTAACGCATATCCCAAAAAAAAAAATGGTGAAAGTTTTGTTAAAGAATTCCTAAACATTTAATCATAACTTCTTGGCTTAAACCTTCAAGTATTTGGAGGAGCAAGTTTCCAGACGTGGGAACCAGAACCGCAGGGGAATGAATCTCGAAAATGCTGATTATCCTCAGAGGGACATAAAACTCAGGATTGGAGGGGGTTTCACAGTTCATGGAGTTCAATCTTCGGACTGTATTTCCATCTCAATATTTGGGAATATTCTGTTTTTCACATCCTGAAATCACAGTTATTATATTGAACAAACATATGCTGCAGATTTTTCTAAGCACTTTGTAAGTATGTGCAATCCTCACAGCAGCCCCATGAAGCGGGTGCTCTTAATGTCCCCACTTCACAGGTGGGGACAGGTGCAGAGCGGTGCGGTGATTTGCTTGAGGTCACTCAGCAAAGGGGTAGACTGGAGTCAGAATCTGGAATCAGGCAGTTTGGCCCCAGTGAAGCTCTTAACGACTATATGCAGTGTCGCCCCTTCAGATGAAAACCAAGAAGAAGAAAAAAGAGGGACCAGGGTCAGGTGTTGCAAATCCAGTTGATAGAAATACTGAGGAGAGGCCACCGAGCGTAGTGGAAAACCCAGAACCTTAGAGATCCGCCAGGAATTTGGGCAAAGCAGTCACGCGCCTCGGAGACAAGTTCATGGGTCATCTGTGGTTTTGGTGGGCCTTTGCTCTGTTGGACTTTGGCCCCCTTCTTGCTCAGTTACACTGAAGGATCGGGTAGCAGCCCTAGAATGAGTTTTCAAGGAGGACTGACACAGTGATCTCTCTCGAGCACTGTCCACCAGCACAGTTTGATACTTGCTGGTTTTCAGAGGTGCCTGCCACTGGAAGACTCAAAGCCACAAGCCACAAATGTGTGTGTTTCTTGCTCTGTGTCTCTAGCAGGTCATGGCAGCTGCTGTTAAAAGGGAATAAAAAGTTTCCAAGCCCCCTACTCTGATCCCCACCCCAACATGCAGCCTTGTCTCAGTTTCCTGGGACCTGAGAAGTGGCAGCGGGATCCAAACCAGCGCCCAGGCGCGTGGACAGAAGGATGAAGTTCATTTTTCCAGTTTCCCTCGTCCTGTGTAGTAACGGATGTGCACTTAGCAGGGTTCCCGCCTTCAGAGGGTTCTTGGGTTGGGACAAGTGTAGCAGGTATGAGCTGCCTCAGTGCCCCCTGGACATCTCCTTCGCTGATTTTTAGCCCCTGGGGACATCTTTTGTTTCCTGTCTTCAAACTGTTGCCCAGCTTTACTCTGAGAGCAGGCCGTAGTTTCCCCCAGCTGCTGTGACAGATTACAGCAATCTCAGGAGTTTAGAACAACACACGCGTATTACCTTACAGCGCTGGAGGTCAGAAATGGCAAATGGGTTCCACGAGGCTCAAGTAAAGGGTCCGGGGGCTCTTGTGGGGCTCTTTCCTAGCTCCCGGAGGTGCCCACACCCCTTGGCCAGTGTGCACTTCCTGTGTCTTCAAAGCCAGCATCTTCTTATCGGACACCCGACCCTTTGCCTCCCTGTTTGATTCCTAAGGCGCCGTGTGACTGATTACCTTGGGGTCACCCTGATAATCCAGGATGCCCCCCCAGTCCCACGGTCCTCAGGTCCTCAGTCACATCTGCTGTGTAAGATGACGTATTCACTGGCTCCGGGGAATGGGGAGGTGACCATTTGGGGGAGGGGCAGCCTTCAGCCCCACCTTCCTTCCCTAAGGAATGCCTCCTTCCACCCTCCGTCTTCCATCAGCTCCCTCACCCCGCTCCTTCCTATACCCAGGCCACCCTTTCCTCTCCAGCGTCGCCCCGAGTCCTCAGGGTTCCCACCCTGACACTCACGACACGTTAAGAATTTCCGTCCCCCGCCCGCAGTACAGCCTGCTGTGTAGCGGCGGCCTCCGAGCGCTCAGACCCGCGGAGAGCCGCTTTCCCTCCCTCCCGGTGGCTGCTTTCCGCCCCCGCTTCCACACTCTCCCAGCCTCCCAACGGATCGCTAAAGGAGAAATGCAAAGAGTTATTGCTTTTTAATTACAAGTGCTATTGTAACATCTATAAGGAAGAACACTTTCAGCTTAATTGAGACCAAATGTGAAGTTAAATTAAATGAATAACTAATTAATGGAATGCTCCCGCACGAGCCCCCAGTGAATGCTGAGGCCCAGAGAGGAGGCCGGTGCCGCCGGGGGACCAGGCCCGACCAGCGCCAGGCTGGGGCTGCGAGTCGGGGCCGGGAGGCCGCGGCAGGTCGGGCCTCAGGCCTCTCCCCACACTCCTGGTCCCCCTGGCCGAGGCCAGGCTCTGCGCCCACGTCTGCTTGTCCCTGGTGCCACACTTACCTGTGGGCGCACGCGGGCATGCCATTTCCCAGGCCCTGGGCCTGACTCATTTTAACTCCCTGCCTCGCCAGCTGCGCAGCCCCGAAGCCCAAGCCCTCCTCGCTCTCCCTTCGCGTGCCTTTCCCGCTGACCCCTCCCCCAGCCCCATTCGGGGCCAAGCCCCTGCCCCTCGAGTGCCCTCTGATTGCTGGCGCGTCCCCCACTAACCGGGTTGCTCTTCGAGGGCGGGCAGGGTTTTGTGCCCATTTTCTAGATGAGGACATGGGCCTGAAGCTAGGAAGTGGGGGGAAGCGGGGAAAGCGAAGACCTGGAAAATGCAAAGTACAGTGTCCGTCCTGGGACCCTGACCTGCCGGCGGCAGGCAGAAAGCGGACGGCTGGCCCAATGGAGAAACTTCTGTCCGTCCCCGCGGGGGTGCAGGAGGGAGCACGGGCCGCGCGGGCCTCTACCACGGGGCTAGGGCGCCACCTAGCGGCTCCGTGCGGGACGACGCCGGGAAACCTTGACAGGCAGCGCTCCCCGACGCGGAGCAGGGGGCGTTGCCACCCGCGGACCTCGCAGACCACGGGTCCCTGACTGGCTCCCGCTCTCAACACCCTTGTCAGGCACCCGAAGACGTCCGTCTCAGTCACCACTGGTGTGTGTGCTGCCTGTTCCAGCGTTGAGGGACGTGTGTCCAGCCAATGCGGGGCCCGCACAGAGGCCCAATTCACACTATGGCTCTTCTACTTTCTGTGGGGCTTCCAGCTCCCGGTTCGACCCCCACCCCACGATTCACTCGCACTGTCCCGGGTAACTCCTCCCGGAATGCCGGTGCGACCAGCCCCAGCACCCCGCGGGGGCCTCGGGGAGGGCCAGCAGGAGCCCAGCCCCCGAAGAAAGCTGCGTGGGCGCTGAGAGGCGGCTGCAGAGCCCAGACAGACACGCCAGGAGCAGTGAGGGAGACAGAACGCATGCGCAGGGGCCCAGGGGACAGGGGGCCCCTGTGTGTGACAGCTCCCAGACCAGCTGGACTCGTCAGCCTGGTGCCCACGCTCAGGGTGTATGTCCTCATTCTGGGCGCAGCTGCTTCATGCCAAGAGCAGTGCTGGCGCCCGCGGAGCACTCAGTGACCACCGACACTTCTTTATCAAAACACTGGCGTTTTTATCAAAACACACACTGGTATTTTCCGTCGTGGTCCCCTGTTCCCCACCCCACAGCACTGCCCCCCACGTGTCTTTGCTGCAGATGTGGAGGGCCTGGGTGGGGCAGGGGGTGGCCCTCACTCTTTGGGGTGGCACAGGCACCAGCCCAGAGCAAGGGCTCCAGCTCCCACCTTGCCCTGGCCCCGACGGTACAGACAGCCCTGTGCTTTAACCCAGGAGGGTCAGGAATTAGAAGCAGGATCAAATGGAGACAGAACGGCTGGTGGACAAAGGGATGAGGAAAGCCTGTGTAGCCCTGCAATCGGGTCACAGCATCACCGGTAGGTGCCAGCTGATCGCAGAGGCTCGGATTTCACACAGAAAGGACAGCTGGGCCTTTTCGGGGCTCTGGCCCTGCAGCCTCTGCCTCCTGTGCTGGAACAAGAACACGCAGGGGTCTGGGCAGATGTTTCCCTCAGCCAGATGGAGGCACCGCTGTCCCTCAGCTCCAGCCTGTCCCTCTGCCTGGCATCCTCTTCCCTCGAAGGCTCCCCCAGCCCCAAAGTGTCCCCAAGCACAGCGCTGGGCTGGCTGGCATCAGAGCAGCAGGCTTGGCCTCAGCAGTCTGTGGCGGTTGGGCTGTCTGGCCCGGGGAGCACTCGGGGACCCAGCTGGGGCCTTCTGTGCTTCTTTTCAAGTGGGGCCTCATATTTCTTTATACCTGAAGGAGGAGAACAGGGGCAGTGGGAGAGTGAGACGCAGGTCCATGACCTCCAGCACCCACAGTGGAGACAGGGAAGGCGGGTGCCTGGGGTCCTTGAATAACTGCTTTTCATCCTCGCTCTCTACATTGGGGCTTCCTCTCACCTCTTCCGCCGGGAACAGAAGGCCACATTAAATTTAAAACCTTACGATGTTTGTACCACAGTTGACTGCTTCAAAAAGCAACACCGCGTATGACTTGTCATCTCAGGCTCAGATCAACCCCATCAGGCATTTAGGGAAAAGCGTCTCCATTTGACACGTATGGATGCGGAAGTTCAGAGCATTAAGCCCAAGGTCTTGTGCTTAAAGGTGAGCGGAGAAGCTGGGGCTGTGCGGGGGTTCTGGTTCCAAGCCGGGTGCTCATTCTGCTCCCCATGCACGGGAACCAGCTGAACTCTTAGGCACATGGGAGTCCTGAGCCTCTGTCCTCTCACCTCTAAACGAGCATGTCTGCCTCTCTAGGAGGCTGGGAGGGCAGCTAATCTGTCTGTACCAGGCTCCTTCCTGGCCTGGAGCAGAGGCTTCCTATGGTTCATTCTTTTCCCTGTCTGCTTCTTTTTGACCCTGCCCCGGCCCTTGGCCTGGTGCAGGGAAGGCAGTGGAAGCAGCACTGGTCCCGAGGTCCAGGCCCCCTGCTCCTGCAGCGCAGGGCAGGACAGAGGTCTTAGTGCCTCCTGCTCTCAGCTTTTCTCCCCTGACCCTGGATGAGGCCTTCCCCCAACAGCATGCTGGTTCCCATGACCCACATCTCCCATCCAGACCAGGTCTGCGGCTCTGCCAGCCCCTCCTTTGCAGGAGGAGAGCTGGAAAGGCAAGGCAGACCTCAGCCCCTGCACAGATCCCCGCCTCTTGCCACCAGCTCAACCACCAGCCCGTCTGTACAGCCTCCACGCCCACCACCACAGGTAGCAGACAGAGAGCACACCAGCCGGTCACCAATACTGATTTGATTTTGTCCCAGAAGCTTTGATTGGGTATTGATTCTTTCTGCACACCGCGGGCAGAGGGGCCCAGGGACCCAGGGACCCTCGGTCTGAACTTCAGGAGCACTGGCAGCGCCAGGTTGGGTTCAGAAGGAAACTGGTTTCCCAGGCTCTGCCTCCTCTGCCCTGGAGTGTGACCAAAACCCTACTGCAGTCGCAGGGAAGGGGCTGTCGGCCTTAGTGGCAGCTCAGACTCCTTAGGAAACACGTCCAAAGCACCAAGCTCTACTTGGGCTGACAATCTCTGGAACTGGCCCCAAGGAGAAAGAGGAAGTGGGAAAAATCACACGGGAAGAGAGAGGATTTGCATGCAGGACCCGCTCTGGTGGCCCATTAGTTGCAGGCTCGAGGACATACTCACAAAAGTCATGGGACTTGAGGAAACTACTACCGCGTGGGGGTTAAGGCCAGACAAGAGCTAGGGAGACACATGGGACAACAGAGAGCAGGTTAGTGGCTGGGGCAGGGGTGGGGCAGGGGCGGGGCAGGCCTTCTCGGAACACACCCAGGGCTGGCTCCACTTTCCCCAGGCGTGCACAGGAGCTGGGCTCAGGCTGGGCGCAGGGCACCTGACCGTGGTTCTGAAGTGAGACTGGGGGTGAGGGGCCAGCTCTGCAGAGGACTCACCCGGCATCTTTGCTCAGGGCTGACTTCCAGGCCACGATCTCTTTGTACACCAACCGGCAGAGGAGCTGGGGGAAGGCCAGAGGGAGAGGTGGACATAAGCCTGGAGCACGTGCTCAGGCCCCAGAGCTGGTGACCAGTAGTGGGCAGGCAGGAGGGCAAGGAAGGGATGGGCCCAGGGCCTCACTCAGCAGGGGTCACCCGTGGGGGGTAAAGTGGCTCTTAGTGAAGTGCTGCTATCCCAGAGCTCCTGGGGGACAATGCTCAGGGTTCTAGCCTGGTGGGACAGGCCGCCCCCCAATATCCTTGTGGGCACCCCAAGAAGCCTCACCAAGCAGGCCAGGACGTCTGCGGAGATGAGCATGTAGAAGACGTTGTTCCATCCCGTGGGGGAAATGAGCCCGGCCAGCAGGGGCCCCAGGGCCGCGCCTGTGGGAGCACAGCGTCAGAGCACGGGACATGCCAGGGGACCCCGGGCCCCACCCATGGGACAGCCGCAGTCCACGCAGTGCGCCCCAGACCGGGCTCTGCGCTCAGTGGCCAGAAGCCAAAGCCAGGCACAGACCTATGGACCCGGTGCCATCGATGATGGCCGTGACGGTGGACAGCGCCTTTGCATTGCCCTTCAGGCTCTTGTGCGTCCCCTGGGGAGAGAGAGCTGAGTGAGGGCCCAGACCAGGCCTGAGAGGCACTGACCTGGGGACAGGAGGTGCTGAGCTGAGAGGAAGGGGTGGGGAGCCATGGCAGATGGGGAGCCATGGCGGACTCTGAGGATCTTGTCTGTGTAGCCGAGAAACAGGGAAAGGACTCTGGGGAAAATGGACTGGGAGACAGAGGCCCTGACCAAGACCCCAAAGTGACCCCTGGCTTCGGGGAGGTGGCAGCACTTACTAGGTCTGCTGAGACAGCAGTGGTGATGAGTGAGTAGGGGCCGTTGACCAGGGCCCCACAGATAGTCAGCATGACTGCGGTGGCAACAGAGACAGCCCGGTCAGAGCCCAGGGGCCATGACCAGCCCCTTCCCTGCAGCAGGGTGGACCCCTGACATCAGACCGAGAACCTCTGCTTCCCTCAGCCTCCCACCGATGTCCCCAAGGCAGTGCCTTTCCTGGGGCCTGGCAGCGTCTCACCTATGGAGATGGTGATCCCGTTCTGGCCAAAGTGGTTGTACAGGAACAACTGGGAGAGAGGAGGGGAGAGGTAGAATCACACCTAGGCTTCCCACAGGCCGGCCCCCCGTGACGAGCCAGCCGGATCGTGGAACAGCCCACTCTGTGCTGCCCTGGAACCCAGCAGCTCGCCCTGCTCCTTTCCCTTCTCACACCCAGGCCTCTCGCTCTTCAGATGTCCCATGGGTGGGGGTCGGGGCTCTAAGATGTGGTAATTTATTGTTTCCTTTTCCCAGAAAATCTCTCATATCTAGCCTCAATCTCCTATTCTTCCCTTGGTCCAGAAGTTGATCAGCTGGTCTCTGCTTCTCCACCAAGGCCGAAGGTCACTAATCCCAACTCTCAGACGGGGTCTCTTTGCTGTGCACAGGGATGCACACACACGCGTGTGCATGAATGCGCAGGCGCACCCTTTCAGCAGCCACGCACAGGTGCACAGGCACAGGCAGGTGGCTCTGAGGCTGTACGCACCATGGGGGCAGCCAAGATCAGCATGACGCAGCAGGTGGTGGCACTGCCGTTGGTGTAGTCAGAGATGATCCCCGCCAGGATGCCGCCTGAAACACAGACCCACTCAGGCTGCCTCGAGCCCAGCCTCCCACCCGCATGGTACCCCCACCTGGGCCCGGTCACCCTGCCCCGCGAGGGCCTGCGCCTGGCCCTCCCGAGCCCGAGGAGGTCTGCCTCTGACGTCCTCCTTGTACCCACTGCTTTCGGCAGGACCCAGCTCCAGGGCTGCCTTTCTTAGAGCCATGCCGCTGGGCCGGGGCCCAGGTCACATCCCACGGGCAGCCTGTCTCTTCCTTCTGCACCCCCACAGGAGAAGAGGGGGGTGCAGCGCGGAGGCCAAGCAGGGTGGGGCCTCACCCACAATGCCGCCGACATCGAAGAGCGTGGACAGGTCCCCTGCCTCCTTGGCGCTGAAGTGAGCTGTGGAGAATACAGCAATGTGATCAGACCCGAGGGCTCGGCGTGGATGTCCTGGACGGTCACAGCCGGAAAGATCAGAGCCCCCGGGCCAGGCCCACAGCCTCCTTCTTCAGGGGAAGCAGCGAGAACCCTCGGGGAAGTGACTTCCCAAGTGTGTGGCCAGACACCCTCTCCAGCCCCCAGCCTGACCTGCCGTCTTCCCAGGCAGCATGGCCTTGCCCTGCCCTGAGAGCACTGGGACCTGGCCCGGGAGCCCAGCCCACTGGGCACCTTCCCGTGGGGATAAAACTCTCCCTGAGCCTTGGCCCACCCAGAAGACTGCTGCCCTGCTGCTGACTGAGTGGTGGGCTACCACCAGGAGGCTTCACGTCCACCCCGAGGTCTCTGCTAACGCACAGAACCAGGAGGGAAACTCCCAGGAAAGGGTCCCAGGCCTTGCCCTAGGATTAGGAAAGGACTCTCCAGAAGCTTGACTGACAGCCCAGCCCTCAGGGCTGACTCATAATCCGAAGTCAGCACTGGGGCCACGAAACAAAGAGTCTCAGGTCCACGGAGCTGCCCTGAGGCTCCACCTCTATTTTTGCAAGATGCCCCTCAGATAAGAGCTCTGGGGCAAGTTATAGCTTGAGATTTGGCCCTGACTAATGCCCACGGTATCCTGTTTAGAGTAAGTACAGTATATGGCAGACAGCCTTGGCCCTTGGCACTCTGTGGAGGGAACAGCATGGCCCGGGGTGGGGGCTGGGGCCCTGGCGCAGCTCTGAGGCTCAGGGACCCGGGCAGGGTCTGCTCCCTGTGGAGTAGGCACCTGAGTTATGGAACAGCAAAGACCCAGGCCGGGCAGACATAAACATCCTTTTCAACCACAAAAGGGACCTCTCCTCCTCTGTCTGTCCTTGGATGGGGCAGAGGCAGGAAGAGCAGTCTGTGGGGCGGGCAGGGCAGCCAACCCAGCACGGGCAGAGTCCCCTGAGACTGCAGGCAGCCCCTGGGAGAGGAGAACAGTGTTCCCTACCAGGGTTACAAGCAGTGGGTGGCTCCCCAGGCCTCTTCCTGCGGTTGGGAGAAACTCTGGGAGGCACTTGAAAGGCAGGCCTTGTCTAGCACCCTCTGATCCCACTCTTCAGTGGGCCGAGCAGGTGGGGGGGAGTCTCTCCTATGCTTAACAGTGGAGAAGTTAGGGAGGGTTACAGGACAGAGCTCAGAGTCCTCCCCCCAGTTCCCAGGGGGAGAGGCAGCTGGAATCAGGGTGTCAGGGGGCAGCACACAAGGCTTGACATTCCATTCTAAGACAAAAATCTCTTCTTGCCCCATGAGCAGTTCGGCAGGGGTCTCTCCAATATCCCAGGCTCATCTGCATCATGTAACAGGCATCCTGTGGGACCGGAGACCCGGCCTCACCTCTCCGTCCCCAGGACTCACCCACGTTAAAGATGTAGAGGGGCAGCCAGTAGAGGAAGGTATAGCTGACCAGCTTGGCGAAGAGCAGACACAGCGAGAACTCGATCACGCCCTGGGAGGCATAGCAGAGGGCTCGGTGAAGAGGGCGCTCCCCAAGGGGCAGCCGAGCACCACCCAGCACCTGCCTCCCCCAGCCATGAAGCCCCTCCAGGCCACACCCACTCAAGGTGAAAGCACCGTGCCGACACTACGGGAAGACAAGCCCCCCGACCCCACCCCAGGCATCTCCTGTAAAGAATCCCTGGACACCACAGGTCCCCTGAGCATCCCCATCTCCTGCTGTCCTGCAGAAAAATCTGGAGAGCCTCTCTCTCCCTTCCACCTTTCAACTCCTCACCGGGATCATGAGTGCCCCCCAAAAGCTGATGGCAGCTGGCTCAGCGCTCGGCTCCTTGGAGGGTCCACCTGCCGCCTCCAGGCTGCGCTCCTGGTGAGAGTAGGGGTTGCTCCCAGGGTCCTCGGGGCTGTTCTGGTTTTCTTCCAGCCCACCCTGAACAGAGATGAGGCCCTGCTGTGGGCACGCCAGTGTGCCACCTCCTGCCAGCTAAGGGATGACCCGCCCCCCTGAGAGGTAGGGGCTGCAGCGGGGAAGGAGTGCGTGTCCCTCCCCCGGGGCCGGACTAACCACCCGCAGGCCCCTCAGGCTGGTGAAGAGCCAACCCAAGGGCTTGGCATCGGGCCTATGTAGCCTTGGGCTCAGGGCTTCCCCCTCTGACGCCCCCCCCCAGCCAACCCCCCAGGCCTGTCTAGGGGTGGAATGGGGGGCAGGGTGCAGGCGGGGGCGGGGCTCACACTCACGTGGTGCTCAGGGGGGGCGCAGTCCACATCTTCTGGGTCTGAAAATGAGAACTTTCTAAGAAGCTTTCCTCAGGCCGGGCCCTCCCCGTTGCACTGGGACCAGTCCCCAGCCCCAAACTGGTCACAGGAGGCAGCAGGAAGTGGGGGTGGTTGTGAACCAGGGGGCCACCTGCCAGGCCTGACTCTCCTGGCAGCCAGCATCGCCCTACTGCCTACCGGGATTTGGGATTTCCATTCTCCCCATACAAAGTGGCCCCACCACCCAGCCAGGCTGTCAGGGAATGGGGCTGAGAACAGCCAGTGTGGGGGTGTCCTGTCCACCCCACCTTCCCCTTTTTATCCCTCAGCTGCCCCGGGAAGGGCATGCTGTCAGTCCCATCCACACGTGGGGGACGCTGAGGCTCAGAGAGGCTGTTTCTTGTCTCATCTCGAATCACACAGCCGGCCCCTTGCCCCATGACCCTTATGCTTCCCGCCAGAGCCAGCTGCCCTCTCCCAGCGTGATGGGCCCAGGGGAGGGGGTCCACTCACACTCGATGAGGAAGAGGAAGGTGAAGACGCCCATGGCGGCGGTGATGATGCCTGGTACCACGAACGACAGGCCCCAGGGCCCGCTCACCCAGACTCCGGGAATCAGGGTGCCCAGAATGTTGCCCACAGACGTGTGGGAATTCCAGATGCCCATGATGAACCCCCGCCTGGAGGGAGGGGGAGGGGAGGAGAGCAGAAAAAGTAAAACGGACAGCACAGGGTTCCTCTCGGCTGCTCTTGCCAAGTGCGGGAAGCTGGCTGCCACAGCCTCCATGCCAGGACGGGGGGCGGGACGGCTGGGACCCAGCGAGGGGCAGCCAGGCCTGCTGTGCCTGAGCAGCACCCAGGGCTTCCTAGCTGAGCTCTTGCTGTCCTCAGGGGTCCAGCCCCCAGGTCTTCTTTCTCTGTGTCCCGGTGGCTGTAACTCTTAAAGCACCAGTCCTCCCCCTTCCCCCAGCCACCTCCGGAGGGTCTGGAGTTTTGATTGATACCGCCTGGGGTGTGCTAATGGGGGGGGGGGGGGCCTGGCGATGCTGCTAAACATCTTCAAGGCACAGGATGGCCCGCAGCTGAGAACCATGCAGCCCCCAGTGTGAAGAGTGAGAAATGCTGCTAGAAAGTGACTTTTTTTTTCTTTTTCTTTTTTTTTCTCACAAAAGCCAGTTCAAGAAAAAAGAACACAGTCTTACAGACTTCATTTGTGCCATTGGGAGAAATGGAAATTCATTTAGTATGAGGAAAAGCATAATTAAGGTTGTGTTTTATGACTTAAAACCTTATTAATGGAAGATTAATACTGCTTTCTGGTCACTAAAATGTTTATCTCACTGAGCATGCGAAAATCATCAAAATGGAGATGAGTTTCTAATTTTTCCCCTGAAATTACATGAGGGGGCCACAAGTGACCTCCTCACTCCCCCAGCCTCCCAGGGAACCCCCGCTCACACTTACTTCCCCTTCCCGAACCAGTTGCCGACGCAGGTCACAACCGCGGGCCAGCCTGTGGTCTGGACAAGGCCGTTACAGATCTGCAGGGAGAGAGGTGGCAGGTGGGACAGGCCTGGTGTGCTGCCACCTCCCTGCTGTGACCCACCCGGGCTGAGGGGAGTCCGTGTCAGGGTTGAGGGGCCCCCAGGGACCACTGTACAAGCTCCCCCGCCCCTTGCACACATACACACACCCCTAGTGCCCTCTGGCCCAGATCCTTGGCTACAGAGGCAGGGCCTCTTCAGCATTGTGAGTGACACCAGGGCGGGGCTCAGAGCAGACTCGCAAGGGAGCAGAAGCCCAGCCCGGAAGGTGGGAGCAGGCCCTGCAGAACACCCAGAGGAGCAGCGGCTGGGCAGGGGGGTGGGGCCCAAACCATGACCTGGGAGCGGTGGGGAAGGACCAGAATCTTTCTGTGATGGAAACAAGAGACCGAAAGCAAGACAGAGGTTCATACCTGAATGAGCACAAAGTACCAGAGCTCGTGGATGTTCCAGAAATAAGCCAGGCCGAAGAGCGCGGTGAAAAGGCCGCTGAGCAGCAATCCGGCTGTCAGGTAATAACGCAGGGGCAGCCGCTCCCCAAAAACCCCGCTGGAGAAGACAGAGTCGGGTTTGTGGTTAATCCTCAATGTCTGCACCCTTCCACCCCCGCCTCCACTTCTTCCCCCACCATACCACGGGAGCGACCCTGACCGAGGTGGCCACTGGTGACCTCTGTGTTGGCACAGCCAGGGACAGCTTGTGTCCCGTGCTCACCGGGCTTCTCTGCTTTCCTTGAAACTGCGGACCACCCCCAGCAGTGTTCTCTCCACGGCCCATTTGGTTGTGCTGTTGCCAGTCTCGGCCCCCACCCCTGGCTGACCATAACTTCTCATTGACTTCCCCCAGGGGCACTCTGGGATCGAACCCACGACCTTTACGGTGTACGGGGACGACACTCCAACCAGCTGAGCCACCCGGCCAGGGCTCGAGGGGCAGTCTCTTGCAGCACTTTCGTGGTTTTAACTGCCACTGAGTACCTATCCTCAGTCTGTTCTCTCCCTCCCCCAGGGCGGCAGCGCCACATACACATACAGATCCCCTCTGGACATCACGGCTGGGGGCCCCGGACACTTGAAATTCAAAATTCTAAAACTGAACTCCTCTGCCTCCTTCTCCAACCCAGCGCCTTTCCCTGTGCCCTCATCGGGGTGAATGGCACCCCACCCTTGGCCACTCAGGCCAAGGAACAACAGAGGTACCTCAGTTTCCCACCTCTCCTTCCCACCCTTCACGTTCAATCTATAAGGCGCACCCATTCTACTCTTTTTTAAAAAGTTTATTTGAGAGAAAGAGAGAGAGAGAAACCATGATGTGTTGTTCCACTCATTTATGCACGCACTGGCTGATTCTTGTCTGTGTCCTGACCAGGGATCGAACCTGCAACCTTAGCGCGTCCGGATGACACCCTAACCAACAGAGCCATCTGCCGGGGGCCCATTCTTCTCTGAAATGGCTCTCCAGTGTGCGGCTTCCTTCCTGTCTCTAATACCACTGCTCTGTCTCAAGCGCTCCTCAAAGCTTAGCTGGACTCTTATCAACCTGTTTCTTAGCACGACCAGGCCTTCAGTCTCGCCCTCCCTTAACCTATCTTTCGTCCCCCATGGAGTGACCGGTCTGCAGTGCAAACCTGAGCACAACACCTTGAGCGACACCCTTCAATGCCCTCGGGGGCCTGTGTCCGGCACACAGGGCCTCACTCCACCCTTCAGCCCACACTCCCTCAGACCTGGTGCTAACCCTCCACCCGCAGAACCTGCTGCTTCACGAGCTTGCATCTCTCACGCCCCGCCCCCGCACCTCCCAGTCCGCCTTGCCTCCCTCCACTGACTACTCTGCACCAGTGTAAACAGGATCTCCTTCCTGCATCCCTCTTCTCTGATCCCAGCTGGGACCAGTGACCACCTCTGAGCCACCAGAGCATCCTTTCCAGGCAAAAGAGCTCCTGGAAGCGGGAGTCGTCTGGGTGAAGGAGCAGCCTCGGCGACCCCCCAAGAAACGAGAACGGCTGCTCGCTGATCGCACACGCAGAAGTCTCGGTCTCCGTTCCACCTGGGGAGCCACCCGCTCCTTCACCGGGACCCCGTGCCCCCTGTTAGTCAAGGGGAGGCAGCAGCTCTGAACCAGCCGCCCCGGCTCTGCCTCTCTCTTACCTGATAAACATGCCGATGGCATAGGCCACAAGGAAGGCGTTGTCCACGCCCCCCAGTAACTCCTTGTAGTTGTCCTGGTCTGAAAGCAGATGGCAGAGATGAGACTCGAGGCTCGTGGCTCGGCTGCCCCTGCCAACAGGCCTTCCTGGCCCTGGACAGCCCCTCCCTGGGGAGGGGAGTGGGAAGTGGGGAAGGGACCGGCCCCTTTCTTACCAAACGGAGCCCAGCTGCACCACGTGGTGTCGTTGGGGTCGTGGGTGGCATTGGGGGGCTCGATTATCTCTGAGCAGTTCTGGTGCAGACGGCTCTGGACGGGCAATGGGATGCACAGGTCAGGGGCCCCCAAGCCCACTCAGCCCGGAGAAGAGCAAGGGACCACGCTCCCCACCACACCAGCACCACAGCCTCCCCCCTGGACTCTGCTCCTGCCTCTGAGGCCTCCGCCTGCAGGAACCGGCTACAGCGACAGGCGGCCACATCGCTCCCTCAGTGAAGGCAGCACCCAGAGGGCCCAGGGCCCTCGCTCCCTCCACCCACCCATAGCCACCGACACTGCGGTCTCGGTGAATTAACTCAGGAGGAGCACCTAGGAAAGTTCTCTGGGAAAACGGCCACCAAAAGGGGGAGCTGGTCAGTGAAGGGGTGGCTCGGCGGTCACGGAATAAGGACGGCCATGGGCCGAGTCCCAGATCATTCTGCTGCAGTCTATTTCCGCCAGGGCCCAGGGTCCCCGTGTTCTTCCCCACCCCAGGCCAGCCTCACCTTCACAACACTGATGGGCTTCCTGGACATGTGAAAGCAGGTATAGATTAAGAAGGTGAGCAGCAGGATGAAGCCTCGGTACCTGCAGGAAGAGGTGGGCATCTGGATGAGCAGGAAGGTCGAGGGCCACCTGTGCCACTCTGGCAGTCCCAGGGCCTCTGCACCCCCACCTCTCCACCTCTGGGATCTCCTTCAGATGGAAGTGCCTTTCGCAGAGGCCACGGGAAGAGTAGGAACAGATGCCTGAGGCCAGGGGGCTTGGGAGTCCGTCTCCCAGGTCCGGATGCCTGAGTGCTTCCCACGGGGCGAGCCCAGCATCAGCACTAGCACCCTGGCCAGCACCAGCTTGTTCCTCCTGCTCCTGCCCCTCCGTCACCTCTTCGTCCATCCATCTGGACTCACTGTGGCCGGGGTGCCTCGTGTGTGTGTGTGTGTGTGTGTGTGTGTGAGAGAGAGAGAGAGAGAGAGAGAGATGGGGGTGAGGAGCTGAAGTCTTTTTTTTTAAAGATTTTATTTATTTATTGTTATAGAGAGAGGGAAAGGGAGGGAGACAAACATCAATGTGTAGTTGCCTCTCATGTACCCCCACCGGGGACCTGGCCCGCAACCCAGGCATGAGGCATGTGCCCTGACTGCTAATCGAACCGGCAACACACTGGTTCGCCACAGGCCAGTGCTCATTGCCCTGAGCCACACCAGCTAGGACTTAAATTCTTTTTTAAAAATGCCAGAAATGATGGGAGCAGGTGGGAGGCTGATGGGGGAGGAGGGTCTGCATTCACAGTGAGCCAGCGCCCCTCTCACGCCCAGAGCACAGCAGCAGCCTGTGTGTGGCCCGGACCTCGGCTGGAAAGACACACCCGGGGGAGCGCTGCTGACAATGTCCTCCTCCCTGCCCCAGTCTCGTCCACCCCACTGGTCAGCAGGTCATGCTTTCCGTCGGTGGCTCACACATCACATGTGCCCTCTCCCATCCCCCACTCCTCACACCACGCACTGGTCTGGGATGGAAAGAACAAATCAGCCAGACACCGATGAAGTTTCCATGCATGCTCCCCTGCCACCCTTTCCCTGAGGGTCAGAGAAGGGGCTCCATGCCTCTGATTCACTGTCTGCTTCCCCAGCCCAGCATCAGCTGGGCAGAGTCAGAAGCCGGGAGCCAGGAAACACATGGAAAATGGGCTTCGTGATCGTCCCCGGCCCAGGCAAAAGGGCCAGGCATTCAGAAAGACCCAAAGCCCGGTTCAGTGAAGATCTCATGGAGAAGGGCAGGGAGGGAGGGCAGGAGGGACCCAGATGCCCTTTGCATCCCTCAGCTCGGTGAACCTCAGGGGCAGGTCACCGTGGCTTCCATCTGCCCTTTCTGGGATCTGCCTCCAAAGCCCAAACTCACTGCCTCCTAACATGCTGTGCAGACCGCCGCTTGCGAGACGAAGGCGTATTTCAGCAGAGCCTGGATTTAGGCTGGGCTCACCCCTGGACCTGAGCTTCCCACCTGGGTTCTCTGTCTCCATTCGCTCTACTGCCCCCGGTTCATCTTGTTGTAACAGGGAAGACACAGCTGTTCTGCTCCATTGCCTGTCTTGAAATGTCTCCAAGGCTCCAAAGCTGTTAGGAACAAAGTTCCAGCTACGATCTAGTCTGGCTTTCACATTCCTCTGCAACCTGGCGCCTCTGGCTACCAGCTCCCAAGGGTGCATGGGTTCTCCGGGGACTTGCGTTTTCCAGGGAACCTGGGGTTACTCCAGGGTGTCTGTCACCGTGACTGGCACCAGCTAGCTTGGCTGCAGCAACGTTTTCTGGGTCCCACCCATTGGTAAATGGCTCGGGACTCCCACTTTATGGGCTGAGAGAATCTGAGGGGCATTTGGAGAGGGTGCCTGCTGGCCTTCTTCAAAGGGCAGTGGGTGGAAGAAAACCACAGCCTTGCAGGAGACTCTGACCGGTGCCCCGCCTGGGAGGCTGCCTGGCCTGGGGAAAGGTGGAAAGCTTTGAGTGAGTCCTCTAACTGACTGGGCAACCAAACGCAAGTCCCTAGCCCTTCTTTGCCCCTGGTCTCCTCCAGGGCATGTGGAGGACGATAGCACCAACCACATCTATCTCAAAGAAAGGTGAGCATAATATCATTCTCCCCTAGTCCCTAGGTCCTTGTTATGTCACCATTAAGACTCCTGCGGTGCAGCTGAGCCTATCTTGACTGCCACATGGCAGCAGCCACTGACCCTGGTGATGAATTGCACCTTCTCTGGACCTGAAAGGTCCCTGGGGCCCTGGCTCTGACTGTTCTCCCATGACAGGCCCGGTAGTGAGTCCCCTCCCACAGGGGCACCCGGCATCACCCAGGATGCCAGGTCGCACCTAGCAGACACACGGAGCCCTCCGAGCCCCCCAAGGGGCCAGTCAGAGCCACCGAGGGGCTCAAAGCCTAGCTTGGTCACCAGCCCCCCTTTTCCCACACCCCCACTCACCACCAACACATGCTTCCCACCCAAAGGCCAGGCCTGCCCACCTAGGAAGGACCCAGGACACCCTCCCTTGGTTTTCTCCTGCTCATGTCCCCGGCATTCTCCCTGCTCGGCTCCGCGCCCCTCTCACTACACTCCTCTCCTGGCCTGGGAGGCAGGGCAGTGCTGGGGCATCAGACCCAATAATGCCACCTTCTGAGGTCCTGATCCTGTCTGGCAGAAACAAGACGGCTCCCCAGTCCATGGCCACATGCTACCACGCGCGGGCACTGCGCAGGGATGCAGCAACAAGCAAGAGAAACTCTGCCCTTCCAGTGCTCGCAGGCCAGTGGGGAGACGGGCAGAGGTGGGGCGACAGCACCATAAACATGGACAGCTGTGTAGGACAAGGACACAGGGGAGGGATGCCGGAGGCCCCGGGGTGGGAGCAGGGTCAGGAAAGGATTCCTAGAGGGGAGGCTGTAGCTGAGTCTTCCAGAACAAGCAGGAAGCAGCCAGGTCAAGCAGAACTGGGGACAGGGAGCATGTCCGGGACAGCAAACTGCGTGTGCAAAAGCAGAGAGCGTGAAATAACACTGCCTGCTTGGGGAATGCCACGTAGTCCCGGATGTGCAGAAGGTGGGACCGAGCCCAGCTGGGAGGGAGGGAGGGGACAGGTCGTGTGGGGCCGAGTGGTGGAGGTGACAGTGATGGAAAGTCGTGGAAGGGAGCCAGGATTTTCTAGATCAGAGAGGTCTGGACACCGTGCAGGCGAAGCCAAGGGAGACAGGGCTCCGCTCTCTGTTTGGGAAGCCCGTGAGAGGCCTCCTCCCTGAAGGTGGGGCCAGCTCCCTCTGCCTTTTCCGTCCTGCCTCCCCCGCCCTGGGCACATGGCTTCACGTGGGGCACCCTCGGTGGTCCACGGCAGGGAGTTTGTTTCCACGGTAGAAAAGAGCAAGGACTTAGGACTCAGGCAAAACCTGGCTTCACTCCCTACACCTGTTTGCTCGCCTGAGAAGCAGGGTTGACTCCTTTCTCACAGAGCTGCTGACGGGTTAGGGAGATGAGAGAGCAGAGCTGGAGGGGCTGAAACAGCCCCTGATGCTCTGTTATGGGAGGTGAGTGGGGTGGGCTGGTGCCACACTCCTCTGTGGTGGGAGTTCAAGACTCTGGATTCCCTGGAAGGTCGGGATTTAGAGGCCAGGACGCCCCCTCCCATGCATTTCCCCAGGACACACACCTGGGCTAGCTGAACTAGCAGTACCCTCCCCTGCCCGGGGCACGGTCCGGCGCCCACAGGTGGCCTGCCAGGGTACCAGGGTTCCCTTGGCAGCGGACAAGAGGCTCAGCAGACATCCACACTGACATCCTAACTGACAGGGGTCCAGCCCTGCTCTTCTCCAGGGGTCTGGCCTAACCTCTCTCCCAGCTCTGGCCCAACCCTGAGTCGTAAAATCGACAACCAGGAGCACAAGAGAGTCATGACTTCTGGGGATGAAGGGGCAGGGGCTCCTCCACGGTGCTGTGGGACGCACGAGACTTGGCACTGGCCTCCCTGGGACTTCCTGCCTGGCCTCCGAGTGATGGACAGACGAGCCCAGAGTCCCACGGCTGGCTGCACTTGGAGCCAGGCCTCCTCTGAATTCCATCCTCTTTCCGTACCACTTTGGCAGCTGTCCTGAGAAAAAGACCAAGGTGCCACGGTTCAAAGGGGACTGGGGACATCTGTCAGGTTAACGGCTGGGCAAAGCTGAGGCCACGGCCGCCAGACTCACAGCAGCTCACAGGAAGGACAGCGGCCGCACTCCCGCAGCATGAACCTTGGGTTTCACTTCTCCTCCAGCAGCCCTGCCTGCGGAATCCGGGGGCCCGGCGGGCTCAGGGGGCAAAGATGCACAGCTGGGCTCTGCCTAGCTACCCAGGGTGGCTGCGAGGGGAAGGGATGGCGGCCTGGGTGCAGGGTCAGGCTGGCCTGGCACGAAGATCAAGGACCACGGACATGTGTGGCGAGGTCCCTAGGCTGTCCCAGGAGGGGCCGACTGCCCCCATGACTCTAAGCCTTCGTTAGCAGGAAGGGACACTTATCACAATGATCTTAGACAAGAGGCCGAGAAGCGATGGAGAGGTGACGCTTTTCCAAGTCCCACCTCCACCCGCCCGGCACTGGTTACTGAGTAACCAAGTCCAGCGGGGAGGACAACTAGCAATCTCTCAACGATAAGCTGTCAGTCCAACTTACGCTTTTGCAGGAACACGATAATGGCTTTATCAAGCACGTTAAGACTTTGCACTAAGAATGCCCCCGATGTGGGAGCCAAGAACAAATTGTCACAAAGTAGCAACAGACAACGAACGAACAAACAGGTTGGCTTATTGCCACCCAAAGGACCCACCATGGGCACGGTCGGAAACAAGAAACAGAGCAGCAGAGACGCTGACCTCGGGAGATGGGGAAGACGTCCCCTCCCCTGCGGCTGCCCAGCCAGTGGTGCCCGGTCCCTGCGTCCTCTCTCCTTGCTTTGCTGACGTGCCGACAGTCCCTTTGCCCATGTAAGGCCAGTGGGGACTTACACTCCCTCATCAGTAGACCCTACCGCTCTCTGCCTTAGCCAAGGGTTGCTGGTAGGTGTCTACGGTTTCTACAGTGGCCACGTGACAGGTTGGGCTGGCTGTGGCTGCAGGTGACCTCGGCACTTGCCCAGAGAGATCTGACGTGGTGGCCTGTCCTTGGATGTGCCTGTCCTAGCACTCAGAGGATCTGAGAAGGACAGAGCACTGGGAGCCACAAGAACAAGGCCAGCAGTGACAATGCCCCCATCTGCCCCCACCAAATCCCCACTGCCTCTGGGAGACTTCATGGTGGGCAAAGGCCTGCCTAGGACAGACAGTGCAGGTAGGAACCCTATGCCAGGCCTTCAGTGTACCAGATGGAGCAGGGACAGTCCGGGTCTGGGCAGCCTCTGAGCCCTGAGGACACGGAGCCGAAAGCCAGCCCCAGGAGCCCTCTGCTTGCTGCCCTTCCTCTGGCAGGGCCTTGGGCGCCTGCTCAGAGAGAGGGCCTGAGTCAGCACTTGGCCCCAAGCTGCTTCCCACAGGAGGGTCCCACAGGAGGGGGCCAGTGTGTACAAGAAGCCCAGGACTTTATAGGATAAATGAGTAGATAATAGAATGATCTTTTTTTAGGAATGATTAAAATATGAGTTGTTTTCCTTGGAGAAGGAAGCTAAGTGGGGAGCCCAGAGTTTTCAGACGGAAGGAAAGGACCTGGCTTTAAGCTTCAGCACGGGCTTTCATTCAGGTGACTGGAATAACTTTGAAAGGGTGTGAGAGGCGGCCCTTCTCCTGAAGGCCGGGCCAACAGCACAGATGGAATCGTGTTGATGGTGGCAGAGCCACGTCCTGCCCAGGGAGGGAGACGGTGGCCTTCCTCTCAGAATCCTGTGGGGGCCTAGCCTACACCTCCCCCTTATCCTCTCCCCCGGAGCAGGAAGGACCAGGGGATGAGGCCTGAGCAAGAACAGCAATGCTATCCAGCCTATTTCGCCCCAAACACTGACTGGGGGCTGGGCCTCTGGTGTTTGTCTGTCCTCGGTTCTGCTGTGACTCCCAGACAGCACCTCTCGGACCCCAGTGCTCGTTGGCACAGCTGGACGGGAAGAAACAAGGTCCTGGCCCACCACTTGGACCGTTCCCAAACCCTTGCTGCCTTCCAGGGGCCAAATCAGACAGTACCACCCAAAGCCAGGGAGGCGCACAGCATTCTGGTCTGTGCAGAGGGAAAGAGGAAATAGCAGGGTGGAAGAGGAAGCAGAAGCCACTGGGGAGAGGGCAGCAAGCCCACGAGGGGTGGGGGAGGGGGAGGCAGGGTCATGCGCTCTGCTCTGCGGGATGAGCCCAGGCCCTGGGGCCCAAGGAGAGAGATGAGGATAAGGGGCATGGCCTTCCAGGGTGTGCTCCCCAGCTCTCCCAGGGTGTGCTCCCTGTTCAGAGCAGCCCGTCACTATCACAGCTCAGTGTAAGGGGCCCCTTTCTACTACCCTGACCTGGTAGCTCTTTGCAGTTACTGGGGAAATAAGGCCCAAGAGAGCTGTTGGGGCAGCACCAGGACCCCTGATCCGAGGCTGTCGCACAACCAGAAAAAAAACGTGAGACTTGGGCCAAAAGAGGATGAGTCTCAGTTTCTAGCCCTGCTGCTTCCTGTGACCTTGGGCAACTTGTCTGACCTCTCTGAGCCTCAGTTCGACCTTCTTTTAAGTGAGATAATCAGCTGCTGCCACATGAGACTGTCAGAAGGGTTAGACAAGATACCGTGGGCCTGGTAGTGTGAACCCTCAGCAAACTCGGAGGACAGAGCCATTCACCCTTGTGGCGGCCACTGGCCAGCCTTGGCCTTTCCGGCTCACGTGGGAAGAGTCAGCTGCGTGTGTGGGGAGACAGCAGGGTGGGAGGCAGTTCACAGATCCTGCGTGCCTGCCTCCCTTCCCCCTATCTGGGCTCATCCAGCTGGTCCCTCCTCCCACAGGCTTCCCTTCTCCCTTCTCCCGGTCCTGAGCTGTTGCCACTTGCAGGGCCCCAGGAAAAGTAGGCGCAGCCCCATAAGTACAGCCCCAGTCATGTCTCTGGCAAGACGCCCATGTTGCTAGATGCCCCAGACATTTCCGCGCAGACGTGGACACAGAGGCAGGGCACTGACCGGACCCAGAGCTGTGGAGGACTCCGAGAGGCCCTGAAGTAGCTAGCTGTGCCCCGTCCTGACCCAGAGGGCCTGAGGGAGACGGGCAGAAACTCCAGTCTCTGGCTTCTGCTCGCACACACCTCCCGGATCCATGAGTGCTCCTGCAGTCCCCTCGCACCAGCTGCAGCTACACCATATGCTCTTGAACACACAGGTACACCTACACTTCCAGGTCTTTTTGCTCCACCAGGTTACAAGCTACCTTTTTCTCCTAATGAGGGGGAATACCTGCCTCCACGGAAACTCACAAGCACCCAGCAGTTACCAAATACTGACTGTAAGCTAGCCAGTGGGCTAAGTGCCTTAAGTGGCTTCTCATTCAAATGCACTAAAACCCTGTGATACAGGTTCCCTGTGATTTTCATTTTAGGGACAAAGCCCTGGAGCCTTAGAGAGATTAAGTGATTTGTCTGAGGCAAATGGCCAGGTGATTGATCTTTTTCCCTTTCCCTGCTATGATCCGCAGGACAGCGTGGGAGTCAGGTTCACCTGGATTCAAATTCCAGTTTGGTCACTTAGGGGCTGGGCGATGCTAGGTAGGCAACATAGCTTCCCTGTGCCTCAGTATATCCACATAGGTGGGGACACCTTGCAGTGAGCTACAAATCAACAATGCCAGACACAAAGTAGGCAAAGCAAGTGGAGGGACAGTCCGTAATTAGTGTCGAGTCAGAGCTTAACCAGAGCTGGTCACTGATCTGAGTACTGTGGTCCTCACAACGCATTACGAGAAGGTGCTACTCGGATTCACAGTTTACAGATGAGGAATCCAAAGGTCTAGCTATGCCTGCTTTCTTCACTTCACTCCCACGTCCTCCCTGGGAGCTTGTGGAAGCAGTAAACTTGATAATAAGCATCCACGCCCTCTCCCCAGTCTGATCCTTAGTTCCAAGATGGCAGGACCATGTCTCATTCATCTTTATAGACCTCAAATCTCAGCGTAATAATGTGCCCACAGCAGGAACTACAGTGACATGTAGTGTTTGATAGGAGTCCAAACCTATGTTCACAAGCAAAGAAATGAAAGAACAGTTCTTGGGCCCTGGCTGGTGTGGCCCAGTGGATAGAATGCTGGCCTGCAAACCAAAGGGTCACTAGTTCAATTCCCACTCACGGCACATGCCTGGGTTTCAGCCAGGCCCCCAATGCGGGGAATGTGAGAGGCAACACACATTGATGCTTCTCTCCCTCTCTTTCTCCCTCCCTTCACCTCTCTCTAAAAATGAGTAAATAAAATCTTTTTTTAAAAAAAGAAAAAGAACAGTTCTTGAGCACCCTCATTAGCCACAGGGGGTCAAGAATAGTCACATATCATGTTTATGGCCCAGGACCCGACTTTTACTGTCAGGGAAACTGAGGCTTAGAAAAGCCAAGTGCACGAGGCACACAGCGGCGAAAGGGCTCCAGTCCACCTGGGAGATGCCGGTGAGCACGGGGGTCAGACTCCTGCTGTAGGACCTGTGTGACCGAGCTGTGCGTTTGTGAGCCCTTCTGACATGCTGGTGTGGCTCAGGCCGTTTCTAACTGGCCAGCCTGCCTGCATCCCCCGCCCCCATGTTCTCTGAAATGTAAGGTGGTTTGGTTAAAGGGTACAATTCACATCTATGAATGACACTCTAGGAACAATGGCGTCAGGGAGGTACAACTTTGTATCCATGGTAATAAGATGGATTTATGTTGATTTAGAAGGAAAAAGAGAAGTTTCATCCTGAAGTGAGACGGCTGGGCCCTGGCCAGGGTGCTCGGTGGGCTGGAGCAAGGCCCTGTGCACCCACGGTTTGCGGGCTCCATCTCCGGGGGGAGGGGGTGAGAGAGGGCAACGGATCGGTGCTCCTCTCTCCGTGTCTCTCTCTCAAAGCAACAAAACCTCCTCAGCGAGGCTTCAAAGACAAGTCGTTTGAAATGACTGGTTGTTCCAGGATAAGGAGAGAACAGTGAAGGACAAAACCTGAACAGATGAATTTGCAGGTTGTGAACAGGGGACTTGATTTGCCTTGCACGACTGTGTGTGCAAATAGTGAGTCTCAAGAGAAGCAAGTAAGTGTTTAGGGATTTTGTCAAAGCTGGCTCAGTTTTTCTTTCATACATATTATTTTTTTAAAAAGAGGCTATGGTTCCTTTAGTATCAAATATAATGTCAATGCAAAAGTAGAATTTGATTTTCTGTCCATTAAAATCACGATTTTAAAATTCAAGAAATTTTCTTGAATATTGGTTATTGGTCTGCTCTTAATGAGAGATTATAAGATGTTATTTTTTACCTGCTGTGGAATCTGCCTAGACAGCACGCATTCTGTATCTTACCAGAATAATGTTCCATATTTTTTAAAACAAATAACTCCCTTAGGAAAGAGCTGATTCTTTACAGTATTACCTTCTATGTTCATTTTTAAATGAAATATTATCGCTTTCAAATGCGTGGGACAAGTACTGTTCCTCAGCACTCGTGATAAGCATCCAAATCTCTTAGCCACTCCTGATTTTGCCTTCCCCAAATAAAATCCTAGACACAAAAAAAATAAGACCGTCAGGATATCTTCTGTACCTAAGACTATCTCTGAGATGCCCAAGAGAGCTCTTGGAAAATCACAAAGATTAGTTCTTTCACCTTTTAAAAAGAGAGGCTAGAAAGAATCAGGTTTATTTAATATGTTATTGTTGACCAATTGCATGGAAATAATTGTGAAATAAGAAGAAATACTCAACCTCCTCTAGGTTACATTTTTTTTAATCCTCACCTGAGGACATTTTTTCATTGCTTTAGAGAGAAATTCCAAGGGGGGGAGAGACAGAGAGAAACGCTGATGGGAGAGAGAAACATGGATTGGTTGCCTTCTCGTACGCCTGCAACCTGGGTATGTGCTCTGACTGGGAATTGAACCTGTGACCTTTTGGTCTACTGGACGACACTCCAACCAACTGAGCCACCCTGGCCAGGGCTGTAGATTAAATTTTAAAAGGTAAATGTTGTTATTTATATAAACAGTTCAGAAATCGTATGTTGTGTGAGAAGTTTCTATGGATCTCTCAGTGCCTTCTCTGGTCCACGATCTGTTTCTATGTGCCGGCATCTGGTGATGCTGTCCCCGATGATAAGAGTATAGCGCCACTGGTCATGATTGCGGTTATGATTGGAAATGTCACCTGGGCGGCAACCTTACTTCTTGGAGTCTAACACCTTCCAGGTCAGCGGATTTTCACCAGGGCACGTGTACCCTCACACGCGTGTTTAGGACTTTCTCGGGACTTCCCGAACCTCTTCAGTTGATCTTCTTGGTATATCCTCGGTATGTTATGTAAATTACGTCTCGGGATTTTTATCTATCTCAAAAGTTTTCCTCTATAAAAAGTATGTTCATCCATTTTTAATAAATCAGATGTTATGTTCACTGTCTTCTTTGAAATTAGCCTCATTACATTTTTAGCCTCTGTCTAGGTTTTGGGGGGTGAGGGGGCGGCTTTGTCTTGTTTCGCATACTTCCGGAACAGCTACACTTGCTTGTCGGCTGCATTGTTCTTGTCACGAATTCTCATCAGGTCATTCACTTTGGAAAATTATCAGAAATAAGTTCACCTGCGCCTTTTTTAGGTCTCTGTCACCTACAAGAGGGTTTTGTTTCACTCTGATGCTTCCCAAAGTCTCTGCAAGCAGCTGTAGGTCAAAGGTCTTATCTTTAAGGACCAAGAACTGTCTCAGAAAACACTGTACCGAGACCTTCCTCTTGGGCACGGGCTTCTGGTGGCAACACTTAGACATCTTCAAGGACACAACAATGGACTAAGTCAGGACCGTCCAGACTCTTTAGTCAAGAGGCAGACAGGTTGTGAGACTGCTAACCCGACCCGGCGGAACAAGAATTGACCACACAGAACGGAGCAGCTGCAGAGGGGTGGTTGCTGTGTGCATTTGGAATGCTGCAGGCACCGTTCCCTCGTGCCCTTCTCTGGGTGTAGAAAGTAGCCCTTTCTTTTTCTTTGTAAGCTACATATAACCCAGGACAATTTAGCAGACTCTATCTTCGTAAACGGAAATGAAACATTTGTGAATATCCTCCCTACCTGATCCCTAGAATTCATCAGCTTTTGTGGAGTCTTCTTACTTTCCATAACAATACGATTATCTGCAAAAGTTCAGTAAGAATCTGTCCTCTTGTTTCAAACCACAGCATTATTAGAAAACTTGGTTATTCAGCCAAGGCCTTCCTTGGAATGTCATAATCGACAGTGATGCTCATTTAAACAAATAGAACCAGTTCCTTTTTAGGAACTAAGGTGGACTCTATGAAGCCAATACTAATTAACCCCGCCTCCCCCACCCCCCCAAGAAACTGGCTTACTGTTTTCTCTTATAGGCAAAAAAGGAAGGTCACTTCCTGGCCAGCCCGAGAACCTTAGGATATTTGGGGAACCTCAAGAAAGGATGTATTTGCCCAGATTTATAGGTAGAGCAGGTAAAACCTGATTTATAAGTGGGCATGCTCTTTGGAGGCTCTCTTTTTAAAATTATGGTAAAACACAGGGTCCGGCAGAAGTAAGGCCCATTTGAGTGTGGTTGGTGGGGTAATAATATGGGTGTAATAATTTATAGTTTTCATTTGAACATGTCACCTAAAATGTCATGGTGTGCTTGAGTGTGATACTGTTATGTTACAGAATTACATGCTTATGATTTTGTAATAAAAAGGGGTGTTATTTTGCCAGACCCTGTACATATAACATAACATTTTCCATTTTAACCATTTTTAAGTAAACAGTGTGGCGGCATTAACTCCCTTCACACTGCTGCACCACCGTCTTCACCATCCATCTGCAGGGTCTTTTCCCCTCCCCAGACTGATGCCCTGTCCCCACTGTACAGTGACCGCCTCCCCTGCCCTCACCCCACCCCCCTGCATTTTCTTTTTCCTAGATTATAACACCTTCTGAGTCCCTCATGAGTAAAATAAAATCTTTAACCCATGCTCACTTTTATATACTTACGAGAGTCAGGTTTTATCTGTTTCTGAAAAATGTAGTTAACAGTCCCAAACTCAAAGGGACCAAGTGTGCCATGTACCGAAGGGAGGGAGGGAGGCAGGGAGGCATGAGGACCGTCGCCAGCAGCAAGGTGCCCGGCGTGACCTACCTACCGGCCCAGGACCACGGGGTTAAGGATGCGGGCTCTACTGCTGTAGCGCTAGGCACAGTGAGCCATGTTCAGGGCACCTGCCCTGTTTGAAGGGGACTCCTTAAGTCCTATTAATACAATTTGGGGATTTAGGCGAGGTATTGCTTCACTTGTTTTTCAAGAGAAGCCAGGAACCTGGCTATTTATGTTAAATTTCATAATTTGTAAATGATGAAAAAATTTGTAAACTAACACAGTGCCAAAAAAAAAAGCAAAACACTGCAGACCCAGCAACCCCCCCAGTGGCGACCTCTGAAGAGGGAGCTGCAGGCTCTGTACCCCCACGCCCCAACACGTGTGGTCTCCTCAGCCTCCCTTGGTCAGGGGAAAGCTACTGGGGAAGTGGCTGGTCGGCTGCTGGGGTTGCCCATGTGGGGGTGACCACCCAGCTGAGGGGCAGCTGCCTGATCTGATCTGAAAGGTAAGCCCCCCCTGGCAAGTCTCTCAGGGCCTGGAGGCCCTCAAAGCAAGCGCCCAGGACCGCTGAGTTTCGGCCTTTGTGTTATCCAAGGGCGAGAACACCACACTCGACACTCCACGACTCCAAAGGCCACTTTTCAGCAACTCCACCACCCGACCTCGACTCCCAGGTCCGCAAGTTCGGGTTTGCCCAGATGCTCAATAATATGAAAGTGAGGGGCTCTGAAGGTCCGCCCCGGGATATGTGTGAGCGCGTGTGTGTGTGCGTGTGTGTGTGTGTCCGCCCCTGCGCCAGCCATTCATTATCACCGTCCGGCCGTCCCTACTGAAGGAGCCCCGGCTCAAGGGCTGCGAGACGGCCTGCCGCCCGGTCCCTGGTGCCCCTGCTCCCTGCCCGAGGAAGGGAAGCTGCCCGGGGCGGCGCGCCTCCCTCCCCAGCGCTGCTCACCAGCTGTCCCTGGAGAAGGTGCGGAGCAACCAGATGCCCGGAGCCAAGGAGGACCGCATCTTGCCTGCTGGCGCCCGAGGAAGCTGGCCAGGTGAACAGAGCAGGGCGCAGGGCGGTGCGTCCTAGCCGGCAGCAGCTGGGTTTAAATGCCCCGCCGGCCGGCCCGCCCCGGCCGCGCCGCCGCTGGCCCGCAGCCCCCGCCCCCCGCCCCCTGGCGCCTGACCGCCCTCGAGTCCGGGCCAGGCGCAAACCGACTGCCCATCCTCCGGCGGCTGCGCCAGCCCGGAGCTTTCTCCTGCTTCGCCTCGGGCTGGGGACGCGCAGCGCACGGAACTTCTGGGGCCACTCCCGCCCGAGTTCCTCGCTCAACGCCCCACAGGGAACCGAAAGCCACAGCCCACATGTCTCAGCTCTGCGTGACGCCCCGTCAGTCGCAGCTGTTCTTGCAGCGCCTTCCGGTCCCGAGAAGCGGTGGCCCGACAGAGACGGGAAACTGAGGCAGGCTGGAGGGCTGAAACTGACACCCGGTGCCCCTCATTACGCCGCTGAGTGTGGGCGCCCCTCGGAGAGCAGAGGGCATCTCAGGGAGTTACAATACTGGTCTCAGACACCTCCGGGGCGGGACAGAAGCTTCCTGTCCCTCGGACTCCACACCGCCTGTTCAGAAAGACAAGACCCACCACAGCCCGCACAGAGACGGGCCTCCGTGTCTACAACCGGTGACAGTGCGGCGACAGCGCCGCAGCCAGTGTCTCCCAACAGAGGCAGCAGCCACAAAGGGGCCAGCGAAAGGCCAGTCTGAGGCGCAGAATTCTCTGCTCTCAACAGCGCCCTTCCAGCCTCTAGCCTGATAACTCCAGCGTATTTCCACCTATAAAAAGAAGACACCGTGAAATCTTTGAATAGGAACCCAAGTGTGAACTATAGAGGGCGGGGAGGGAAGCGTTGGCCCTGAGAATAAAGTTGCTAACAGAACATAAAACAGCACTGTGTTTGTGCAAGCGGCTGTCAGCCCTGACCCCACCCCGCCCCTAATTCCTGGGAGTGCCCAGGCCCTCAGTTGCTCGGGATGTGGGGCAACACCTCCACCAAACCGGTTAGGACCCAGAATGATGAGCTTGGCTGTGCTACCAGCAAAGAGAGGGTAGCACTCCTGGAAAACCCTCTGTGCACGCCAGGCAGCCAGCGGCCGACTGTCGGGGCAGAAGGAAAGACAGTAGCAAGCAGAGGCCAGAAGGTAGGGGGACACAGGGGGGAGGAAAAAGGGGGTAAGGAGCCCGTGGTGGATGATGTGAAGTACAGACAGGTGCAACGCCCAAGGGAGAGCACAGCTCACCTGCTCCTTAACACACCTGCAGGGGGGCAGTGGTACCCGGAGGAAGTGCTGGAAGGGAGAAGCGACTGGATCAAAAACTAAAGGGAAAGATCCTCCGTTCTTACTGTGAACAGACCTATAATTTTCCAAAAGTGCTTCCTATGGTTTCAGAGGATCGAATCCCTGTGAGACAGCAGCTGGCTGTGCATGGCCCTTTTGCCCCCGAAATACCAGTTCCTACCGCTGGTGAGTTTCACTGACCATCCACAGGAGCTCTGGGCAGCCAGCTCTCTGTTCAGGCTTCTCAGACACGGCAACGAGTGTCCTCCCTGGACTTTCAAAGGGACGCAGGGGCCTGACTGCCCAAGAAAGTCTGTGAGAGTAAGTGCCACTAGAATGAGCCACTGGGCACCAGAAGCCCAGAATGTCGCCACACACACACAAGCATCATTCTTTGAACATACTGGCTTCCTCCCCTGCTCTCTTCCTAGAATCAAGACCCAGACCCTTGAGGTGGGGGTGGGGATATTAGGAGAAAGAGAGATGATTCAACCTTTTCAAGGCTCAGTGTCACATTAGGCTTTTCCTTTTCTTTATTTGTTTCTTTTTAGAGAGAGAGGAAGGGAAGGAGAAAGAGGGAGAGAAACATCAATGTGTGGTTGCTTCTCATACACACCCTACTGGGGACCTGGTCCGAAACCCAGGCACATGTCCTGACTGGGAATCGGGCCAGTAACCCTTTGATTCGCAGGTTGGCACTCAATCCACTGAGCTACACCAGCCAGGGCACATTAGGTTTTTTTAGAGTGGTATAGTGACAAGAACAAGGGCTTTGAGCGGGGCCAGTCCTGGCAAAGACACGCCTACCTCCCCGCACCTCAGTTCCCTGTCTGCGAGGTGTGGAAGATGACAGCCACCTTGCAGAACGGCAGTGAGAATTAAACACGATGCCTAAAAAGCTCGGGGCCACATCAAGTGGGTTCAGTAAGTGGAGCAATCACGATGCGTGCGTGAGCTTAGTGCTAGGATCAGAGAGTGGTGACAGGTGATGGCAACTCGTGGCATTCAGAAGTGAGAACAGACTGACTACACAGGTCAGAGGGGTGTTCTTATGGTGTCGGTGGGCACGACAGAATAGGTCTTGCCACCAAATCTTTAATGTCCCGTGTGCACATCTGTGTCCATGTGTGAGTGTGCATGTGTCCCGTGGGCACCTGTGTGTACACACCACCTCACTCACGGAGTTACTGTTAGCATCAAGATAACACGCTCTGAACAGTTTCCAGCCGACAGGGATGCGAGTGCGTGTGAGTCAGCGTCATAAAAATGAACAGAGCTATTTTATCTCAAATATGTCAGATGTGGAGGTATTGCTAAGAAGGGTGGCTATTGAATTTTTTTTCAGCTAACACAGTCGAAAGATAGATAAGCAAGGCAATCACAACTCCAAAAAGATTTTATTTCTCAATAAAAGACGATATTCCGAAGGGTTTGGCAAAGAGAGTCCTTGCCTTGACATAACCTGTCACAGTAGGGGCTGCCGTCTATTCAAGGCTGGGCTTGTGATGGATCACGTGGCCTGTGAGTGGGCTTTGGGGACCACTCTCGGCCAAGCAAGAGGGCAGCCCTGCTCTCAAACGGCCAGCCGGTGGTGGCTGCAGGTGTGGATGTAGCCAACCAGGAAGCAGGCAGTCCCCAGAAAGCGAAGGGCAGGTTCAGCCAGTGGTTAAATTAGTACAGTCTCCCAAGGTTGCTTTGTTCAGGGGTGGAATTAAAAGGAATATGTGGTAATGCCAAAAGGCAGGCAGCCTCAGGTGGCCCAGCCACACAAGATGAAGACAGCCTTTGGTTGCTCCTGCGTCTGAAAGTAACAATTCATTTACTCATGTAACAAACCCTCGCTTAGTGCCGACTCTGTGCCAGGCACAGGGCTATGTGCCGAGGGCATGCTGATGAGTACGACAGACACAGCTCGGACCTCAAAGAATTTACAGTTAAATAGGACAGAGCTGCACGGAGGCGCAATTCCACCTCAGAGAGCTCTGGCAGAACAAGAAATTACTTGCAGAGTAATTTCCACATGGCTATGGTCACTTTGGTGTATGGAATGATGCTCCAACTTGTCACCTGAGCCATCTGGCCAAGGCGACAAGGTTTTTAAGGAGGCCTGAGACATGATCAGATCTATGTTCTTAGAGGCAAAATGGCCATTTCAAAGCCCTTTGTCAGACTTCTGGTTCTAGGCCAAGATGGAATAGACGCACTTCTCCTTAATCTACCTGCTAAGTGCTAAAACCCCCAGGCATTAGATATACAACAACAACAACAGAAAACTCTGGAAGAGTAGAGAGGGGAAGGCAGATTAGTGCGGAACCTGGGGATCTGAGGAAAGACACAGCAGTGATCTGTCTGTGTTTACTTTTGCTTCACTTGTCTTTGACGGGGGCTGGAGGGGCCGCAACCCAGAAGTGCCAAGGGCACACAAACAAGAAGGAGGAGGAGGAGGAGGAGGAAGCGCCAATAAAAGCTGGCTTTATCTAGCTAAAGGAACAGGAAACACCCCGAGAACAGAGGACGCTGCTGCCCCACCCCACTGCCATCAGTAAAGGCAGTGTGAGGCCTCCTTCACACCTGGCTGTGATGAATTGTCCTGAGCCCCACCTCAGGGGTGGTGTCAGGGAACTCCAAGGAGGAAGCCAGGACTTACACCACCTTCAGGGGAAAATGAGCACCCCAGCCCCACCACACCAGTGGAGGTCACGTGGGAAGCAGCATGGAGGGGCCCGCCCCGGACCAGCATTTGTCAGAGGCCCGGTAGAAAGCCAGGACACCCACTCTCCAGGCAGCCCAGGTGCCCTTCCCCACCCTGCCAGGCGTAGCCACCGGGCCAACTAGGGCACCTGGATCTCGACAGCCCACCTGAAAAGAGGAGTAAAAACCGGATCCAACGACATGCAGTCACTTTCTTACAAAACCAAATACACGCTTACCATACAATGCATCTGTTGCACTCCTGGATATTTATTCCCCAATAAATGGACATTTCTGCCCATTGCAGTAACCTGTATGTAATGTCCATAGCAGCCTGTAATGGCAAAAAACAGGAAACCACCAAAATGTCCCTCAGCAGGAGAGCAGTTAAACAAACCAAGGCACCTCCACACCGTTGGATACTGCTCAGCAGTAAGAAGGTGCAACCACTGATACATGCAACCGCCGGATGAAGCTCAGTGGCACGATGCTGAGCGAAAGACATCAGTCTCGAAAGGCCACGTGCTGTGATTTCATTTCTATGACATTCTCAAAGGGACAAAGTCGCAGAGACGGAAAACGGGTCGGCGGTGGCTGGGGTGAGGGGTGAGGGTGCTGGGGACGGGTGTGGTAATGGCACTACCACAGTGATTTTCAACCTGAGTGCTGCAAGAATCTTTACAACATGCGATGCCCGGCCATTTAGTGAGGGCACTGACCTCTTTTCCTTGGGTTGTCAAATGAAAAATGACAACAGCCAACATACCAAATAGCCATCTGGTGTGAGTGCCCTGTCTTGAACCATAAATATCATAGGTCATTTAATAGTTTCCTCTTATTGGGCATGTCACTTAATAAGGTTGCATCTGATTGGTTAATTCTTGGCACAGCAACCCTTATATTCAAGTGTATGTACCTGGTTTTTTAAAAAGTCACTCTGCAGCAAAAAGAGTAATTATATACTATTATGGGGGGTAAATCAATCAAAATTTACCTATTTTTTTGTCAAGCCAGCAAAAATATAATATAGCTTTTGGTGCACCACAGAATTTTGGTAATTAGTTTATGCGTGCTGTGAGATGAAAAAGGCAGAAAATCGCTGCTCTATAGAGTAGCACCAGGGAGGCTTTTGTGGCGATGGATCAGTTTTGTATGTCAGTTGTGGACGTGTTTACAGAATCGACACACATGGGAAGATGCCACACAGGGAACTCCACTTGTACACGCACACTGCACCAAGGTCAACTTGGTGTACTGGACCCATCTGAACTATTTTTGCAACTTTCTGTAGATCTATAATTATTTTATACCAAATTTTGAAAGGAGTGGGGAAAAGCAGTTCTTTGTCAACTTTTTAAAAACATTTAATCCTTAGCTCTGGCTGCTGTGGCTCAGTGGATTGAGTGCTAGCCTACGAAATGGCCGCCGGTTCAATCACCAGTCAGGGCAGATGCCTGGGTTGCAGGCCACGGCCCCAGTTGGGGGCGTGTGAGAGACAACCCATTGATGTATCTCTTGCACATCAAGGTTTCTCTCCCTCTCTTCCTCCTTTCTCCTCTCTCTAAAAATAAGAATAAATAAATAAATAAACTCTAGTACCTACTGAATAAAGTATTAGCCTAGGGGTATATAGTTAATTTCAGGTCTACCTAGATCCCAAGTTTAAAACAAAATAACTAAAACAAAAACTTAATCTTTATTGTGTTTTTTCCATTACCATTTAGTCCCCTTGTACCCCCCTGCCAGGAATCACCGCACTGTTGTCCAGGTCCATGGGTCCTTTTTCCTTTTTGTTCAATCCCTCCAAATCCCTAACCCCCGACCCCCAAGCTGTCATCTGCTCTCCATCTCTGAGTCTGCCTCTGCTTTGCTCGTTAGATCAGTTTATCAGATTCCACGTATGAGTGAGATCATTGGCCTTTGTCTTTCCCTGACGGGCTTATCTCGCTTAACATAATGTTCTCCAGGTCCAACCATACTGTTGCAAAGGGTAAAATTTTCTTCTTTTTTATGGTCGAGTGGAATTCCATTGTGTAAACATCCCCTAGTTGTTTTACCCACTCACCTATTGATGGGCACTTGGGCTGCTTCCTTATCTTGGCGATTGTAAATAATGCTGCAGTGAACAGAGGGGTGCTTGTCTTCTTTTAAATTAGTGTTTTTGGTTCCTTGGGACATATTCCCAGAAGTGGGATCACTAGGTCAAAAGGTAGTTCCATTTTTAATTTTTCTGAGGGATCTCCACCTGCTTTTCACAGTGGCTGCACCAGGCTGCATTCCCACCAACAGTGTATGAGGGTCCCCTTTTTCCGCTTCCTTTTTCTTGTCTGGGAAGCTCCTTATTTCTACTTTGATTTTTAAATGATAGCCCCACTGGATAAAGTAGCTTTGGCTGTAGGTCCTTGCTTTTCATCACCTTGAATATTTCATGCCACTCCCTTCTGGCCTGAAATGCTTCTATTGAGTAATCAGATGCCAGTCCAACTGGTACTCCCTTGTAGGTAATTACCTGCTTTTCTCTTGTGACTTTTAGGGTTCTCTCCTTGTCTTTGAGCCTTGTCATTTTTATTATGATGTGCTTCAGTGTGGGCCTCTTTGGGTCCATCTTATTTGGGACTCTCTGAGCTTCCTGGACTTGTGTGATGTTTTTCTCCACCAGGTTAGGGAAGTTTTCAGTCATTATTTCTTCGGACAGGTTCCGATGCCTCACTTGCTCTCTACTCCATCTGATGTTCCCATGATGCAGATGTTATGTTCCCATTGTCTGAAATGTTTCTTAGGCTCTCATTTTTAATTTTTTTTTCTTTTTGCTGCTCTGCCTGGGTGTTTTTTGCACCTTGTCTTCCAACACACTGGCTCTATCCTCTGCTTCATCTAACCTACTGTTCATTCCTTCCAGTGTATTATTTCTCAGATATTGCATTCTTTATATCTAACTGGTCCTTTTCTATGGTTTCTGTGTGTTTTTTCATGCTGTTGAGTGTCCTTATAATCATTACTCTAAACTTTCTATTGATAAATTGCTTGCCTTCATTTCACCTGGTTCTTCTGCATAAGTCTCTTATTCTTTCATTTGGGGTCTCTTTGTCTTCCCATTTTGGTTGCTTCTTTGTATTTTGTACTTTAGATGTTAAACTAATCAGCCATAAACCTATCAGTTGTTAATCTAATCAAGCTGGGATCAGCAGTCCGGCTTAAGCACCACAGGGTGGGGTGGGGCTCCAGCTTCCCCTCAGGCCGAGGTCACTTGGAGAGGAGTGCTTTGCCTGAGAGAGACAGTTTCTGCGGTATGGCTCAGCACAGCGATCCCGGCAGCTGTTCCTTCAGTTCTGTCCCCAGAGCCACCGGCCCCGGACTCTCCTCAAGCATTTCTAGTCCACTCTGCCTTCCTTCTGCCGTAGCCCAGGGTAAGTGGCTGCAAATGAAATTTTGTGTGTTGGCCATTTAAGAGGCTCTCCCTGGCAGACAGAAACCCTGCTGCTTTTCACAGCTGAATGTTATCTGGGTTTCTTTCCGGTTCTGGTGTCGTCGGCTGGGGAACCCAGCTTCGGTTTTAGACCCCAAACTTTTCAGGGGGAACCCCCTGGCTGCCGAAATATCCTTCCAGAACTTCAGCTGCTGCCTGTGGGAGCCCAGCCAGCCCTCTTGCGCTTCCTCCGCACCCCCCTACCAGTCACGTTGTGGTGAAGTGGTTTCTTCCTTCTGTCTGTGGTTGTGAGGCTTCTGTCCAGCTAGTGTTCAGTCGGTTATTCTGGATGATTTCTCTACAACATAGCTGAAATTCCAGATGGGTCCTGGGAAAAGGTTAGTGTAGCTCCCGCTTACTCCTACAAGATCTTTGATCTGCCCCTTTGTCAACTTTTAAGTTCCTTCTCTAGTAGTTCTCAGTTTGCTAATCCTTTTTTTAAATCCCCACCTGAGGACATGCCTAGTGATTTTTGGAGAGAGGGGAAGGAAGGAGAGAGGAAGGGAGAGAAACATCAAACATCCATGTGAGGGAGAAACATCTATTAGTTGCCCCTCATAAGCTCCCTGACCAGCAATCAGAGACCACACTCGTAACCTAGGCATGTGCCCTGACCAGGAATCGAACCACAACCTTTCAGCTTGTAGGACGATGCTCAGCCAAGTGAGCCCCATTGGCCAGAGCCCAGTTTGCTAATTCTAGCAACAAGGGATGGCAGGGATTTACCTTTTAACTGTAAATCTTTTGAGAACTGCAATGCAGCGGCACGTTAACTCAAGTTAACATCTAACTCATCAGTGCGGATTTCAGGACTACCCCCGATTCCAAGTTATTCCAACCCTGCTCTTGTTTGACTCCTGCTTTTCCACCACTGGACGGCTAGGAGACCACACTCTGCATTCCTCAGATGAGGATATTTAGGCTTATCAAGGAGAACTAGCATCTGAGTCACACAATGATGGTGGGTAGGTGAGATGCCAGCTCTCCCAAGGGAAAGCAGACTCCTCCGCACCCAGGATGATGGTGAGACTGCCTTCCGCTGTTGCTGTTTTATGTTTACTATGGGGAATACATCTTTTTGTAATTTTGTGAAGCAAAAGCAATAAAACAGGGAGAACAGGTTGGACAAATGAAAATTGAAAATTGGGTTTAGAAACCAGAAAAATGTGACTTCGAAGACCGATGATTTTTTCCCACAGGCAAGGGCTGAAAGGTCTTTAAGGAGAGACATTTACCAGTAAGGCTAAAGAAGGTCTGACCGAGCAAAGCAGAGCCACACAGTAAGGGACTGCAGACATGCCTGCTGCCCCCGGATGTCCACAGCAGCAAAGGCAGGCCCTGACCCGGAAACCCTCTTCCATCTCCTTTGCCCAACAATACCTTCACCCTAGAAATTTTCCACAAAACTCCCCAGGACTGGCCTCAGATCTCTGGCTCCGGGTGCACTGTGCGCGTTCCTTGTGAAAATACATGAAGAACAAACGGGCTACAGGGTGCAGAAACCAAGTCTGAGATTGAAATTCCTGGGAGGGGGAGTCCCAATCCTAGACCTGCCTTCTGAGAAATGCTTACTCTCAGGCTGAAGTCTTCCTCTTCCAGAGCTCAGCATCATCGAGACGTTCACCTTCATGCTAGCGTGCGCTCTCGCAACTTCTGTTTACTGAGCGCTGTTTCTAAACATTTTTCCCGCTTCCCACTAGTGAACCTGGAGAGGTTCTTCCCAGTTTATAGCGACAGAGCTTCAGGGAGGGAAAGGGCGGTTGGTGGTGGTGGTGCGGGGGGTGCCCAGGCATCTCCAGAGAAACAAAACAAAACAGGAAATTCATCAGTTTCTTTAAAGTCTTTGTGTTGCCTTTAAGTCCTTCAAGTCTAGCCAAGTCCTTGTCTATTTATTGCACAGAATGAAATTTAAGATGCACACACAAGTCTCAAAATTAAAAAATCCAATCAGGTTGAAAATAGATGAACTATGAGTGAATACCATATTTTGCCATGTATAATGTGCACCTTTTTTGCTTAAATTTTGAGGGAAAAATAAGGGTGCACATTATACATGGGTAGTACCTAAAATACCTTGTATCTACTCCTGTGTTTTGTGATTATTTGTGACATAAAATTTCTTATGTCATAATATGTTCAAAAATAAAAGCTAAAATTCCTTTTTAACACATTAAACAAGTATCTGAATATAAATAAGTAAATAATTGAACTAAATATTAAAACAAAAGTTTTCCTGAAAGTTTGGGCCAAAATCATAGGGGTGCACTATACACAGGAGTGCATTATATACAGCAAAACAGGGTGCAGAGCATTCAAAAAGTCAATCTGAGGTTCCTTTTGAAAACTCCCAGGAACTCAAACTTAAGAGGACCTGTGCTGTAGATGGATGCTCATGCTCACCTTTACAATCAGATCTAGTCTAATGAGACCAGCCTCAGTTTGTGATCAAGAATTATCTTTCTTCCCCTGGCCGAGTAGCTAAGTTGACTGGGGCGTTGTCCTGATATGCCAAGGTTGTGGGTTCGATCCCCAGTCAGGGCACGTGCAAGAATCAACCAGTGAATGTAGGAATGTGTGGAACAACAAATCGATGTTTCTTTCTCTGTCTCTCTCCCTCTATTCCTCTCTCTAAAATCAATCAAATAAAATGAAAGTAGAATAAAATAAAAAGAAAGATAATCTTTCTTTGAGATTATTTTTGATTTAAAAAGAAGGAAGGCTATAGAAACAGTTTATGCTCCAGAAGGAAAGTATGCATCGTCCAGAGGACTCCCCTCCAGGTGCTCAGATTTTAGTCTATAGTTGATCTAAGTTACAATCCTTCACGTTGTAAATAACTGTGGAAAAGATCATTTGTCCCTCCATTTGGACTTCAAATATTCATTTAGTGAGCTTTTCCTTTTCCTTTTTTTTCAAACCAGTTATAACATGTTCATTTCCCTCAAGAGTTAGTCTTTAACACATGTTCATTTAATATCTATGAGTCATGAGTTTATCTTTTTTGAAAATTATCTTTTAATATATATAAATAGTTATTATGTAAAGCAAACAATATGTGCTACATATAGTTACATAAGGTTGGCCAGGAGGAGTATTTGCTTCTGACTGAGGAAACCAAGTAGGTTTTCACGGGGCAGGTAACTAAGGTATCACAGAGCAGTAGCAGTACTTTGCCTTAAGAGCGAGTAGGACTTTAAGTCTCAGCACCCGGACGGCATTTCAGGCAAACAAAAGGCCCGCTAAACCTAAGGGGCTCTCTTGACCCAAATGTTCTTAGTTAGCCCACAGCACCCCAGAGTCTCGTCAAGGGAAGGCCAGGCTCAACCCCATGAGATTCGTGTAGGAGCAACACCCAGTTTGGAACCAATCCCAGAGAATCTCCTCAGACATTATCCTACCTGGCAAAGCCGAGGGAGGGCCCCGGGCAGGCACGAGGAGCCTGAGGCCTGATGGTAACTGGGATGGCTGGCCCATCAGTTCAGAGCAGCGTGCCTTGAAATGGGCATCGCACCCTCTTTCCTGTATGCCACTTAGCAGGACTGTACAGCAGCCTAAATGAGGTCCCTGCCCCTGCCGCCTCAGTAGGCCAGATGCATAGTTATGTGGGTCTAACTGCATCTTACTTCTAGAGTCCAAATGAATTTCATTAATGGCTATTAATGTACACATTTCCATTTTGCCGATTGTCAGGAGAAAGAAGCAGTAAGGGGTTCAGACAATGTAATAGGTAGGAACGGACATATTTAGCAAAGCAGTAACTATGGTCTCCAGCTATCGCCGTGTACCTGCCAGATGACAGCCCTCCATGAATGGAACTTCCGGCCGAAGCTACTCCGTGTACATGTCTCCTTACTATAGGCTTCCTTTTCCTGCAGACACTACAGCGTGAGCCCCTAAATGTTAGTCTACTAACAACGAACACACTCTCAGTTGTCAGAGACCCATGTCTTGCCAAACTGCTGATTCCTGGTGTGTTGGTCCATGCTCCCATCCTGCTCTGTTTCAACCTCTCTCTCCCCTTGGTCTTCCATTGTTCATCTCGGCCTTGGTCTTGCCACTTACATTTGCCTGTGTCACCCCCTGCCCCTATCTCAAATGTTTCTGGTCTTCCTTTATCTATAATCCCTGGCCCAAGTTACATAAGGCAAGAAAAAGAAGTAACTTGATGTGAAAAGACTCTCTGACCCTGAACCCTAAAAAAGAGAGCTATATAACAATCAAGTTTTATGTGCAGGATATCAAGTCCCACTGAGTGACAGATAAAAATATGCTGATCAGATCTATGGCAACTCCCAGAGTGCCCTCCTGGGAAAACAGGGCGAGGCACGTGCCTCTTCTGGCTGAACCATACATAACTCTATCTTGGCAAAGGGCTGAGGTGGGTGGATCCTGTCGTGTCTGGAAGGATTCAATGTAGGCATCATCTCACCCTCTGGTTGAGCAATAAAAGAAGGATTGCTAATTTGCAATTTAAATAATAAACCCAATCATTTGGCAATTAGGCACTCTCTTCCCTTAATCCTCCACCTTTAAAAAATTGGACTTCAGTCAATTTTAGTATAGGATTGAGCAATGAGTAAAATCACATAACCAAATGCAAATCCAATGCAAATGCCATCATAACCCAGGGACACAGAAAACTTTTTCTCTTAGGCATTAATACGGAAAGCCAGGTTGGATGTCCCTGTGTTCCCTGACCTACCTAGCTCACTCCCAGCTAAAACATCTGAAACATCAAGGATTCCATGTGGCTAGCCAAGGAAAGCGAAGCAGGCCTTGCCTCTGACTGTACCTACCGTGTTGCAGGCACTATGCAAACTGCTGCACGTGCACCGTCGCACTGAATTCTCCCAGCAACCCTGTCATTATTCCCACTTCGTAGATGATGAAACTGCACAGAGTTTAAGTACCTTGCTTAAGCTTGCACAGCTGAAATGCGGTAGAACCGGGATTTAAACTGTGACTGTGCTCCTGACCATCACGCAAACTCCCCCAGAGCAGCAGGGCCCTTGGAAAACAGCAAGAAAGATCTCTGACAATAAAGGACAATTTTCCAATCCCTAGAAGACTCCAATCAGAGGGAACAGAGAAATATAAATGGCTTTGCCTGTCCCTGAATTGAACTGTGTAAACATTCTTACTCCCATCTCGCCCTAAGATTTCAAAGCTTCATTTATTAAATAACTATTTTGCTCTTTTTGTCATTTGTGCCCTAATGTTCTCCATGGTCTATCACCCCGATCTTCTCAACTTTTATATGCCTGGGGATTCACCAGACTATAAAGCCAGGAGACCGGGTGCCTATTTGATCACTCAGGATACGAGCTAGGGCACTTGGCAGACCTGGCCTGCTGGGTTGGTTCTATTTAATCCATCTTTCCTAGAAAAACGCCATGAAGTGCTGCGGCTTCTAGGTCCTAACCATCCCCTGATAATAACCACCATGTCAGAAGTCCCGCAATTAAGGGACATTACTTTCCTACCTAAACCACCTGTTATTATCTTCATCCAAACCAGAAAACCGAGAAAATTATTTGAATGACAATTTTCTCAATTCTCCCAAGTATGGCACAAAACTATACCATTCTAAGTGACTAGAAGTTAATTTATTACATACAATCAATTCCTTGGGGCAGTGCGATGTAATTTTGTCCCAGAACCAAATGGAAAAGCCTTCAAGGTTGGATTACACTGAGTTCCAACTTTTGGAGGGGCAAACACACTTCACCGAAGGCGCCCTATGCTTCGTACTGCCTCACACCAGGAGGCACTTCCAGTGATGTGAGCGTCGATGTGGGTCTCGATGACGACAGCGTCTATCAGCTGCACCCCTTAAGGACTGCTGCAGGGGTCTGGGGGGTGAGGAAGGAACCTGAGGCAAGAGTTGAATGTCAAGTTCTACCAAGGGTGATCTCACCTTGGGGGCCTGGAAGGGATGGACGATGACTCACGCGACACACCACCAAACTGTTTTAATCAGAAGGAATCAATCTGACTTCTCCTTGGCACCCCCTTCTGATAGCAGTCAGTAACACAGAGAAAAGGTAGGAGCTAGACCATTCATTTTATTTTTTTATTTTTATTTTTAATTTTATTTATTTATTTTTAGAGAGAGAAGAGAATGAGAAAGAGAGGGATAGAAACATCAATGTGTGGTTGCCTCTCACATGGCCCCCACTAGGGGCCCAGCCTGCAACCCAGGCATGTGCCCTGACTGGGAATTGAACCAATGACCCTTTGGTTCGCAGCCCATGCTCAATCCACTGAGCTATACCAGCCAGGGCTCATTGTATTTTTTTATAAACAGCTTTATTACATGAGCTAAGGATAGGATCGAGGAAGATTTATTTGCCTTTCTGGGCCTTTTTTTTTTTTTTTTAAGAGAGAGGGAGAGAAACATTGATTGGTTGCCTCTCACATACCCGCTACCGGGAACCTGACCTGAAACCCGGGCATGTGCCATGATGGGAATTGAACCAGCAATCTTTCAGTTCACAGTATAATGTTCAACCCACTGAGCCACACCAATCACGGCAACCATTCATTAACACCTCAAGAGAGAGCTTTAAAAATCTAAGTTGACATATTCCAAGTTTTACACCCGGAAGAATGGGCCTAATGCACTAGGAAAACATTTGCTTTTATCCTCCTCTATAATATTTCCAATCTTCCAAATCTTTTTTTTCCTGAGAAACATGAAAAAAAAAATGCCCAAGATGGGACACAACGCAAATAAACTATGCTCACTACATTTACAGGAAAACTAAAGGAAATATTCTGTTTCCAAAACAGAATCTAAATAAACACAGGAAAGTAGTACCTGCAACCTCCTGATTACACCTTAAATGGCTAGAAGACATAAGAGCAGCAGTTTCCAACCTCTTCACCCAGTGGGTAGCAAAAAACATTGGGCAATCTTATTCCTGCCCGTCACAGAGGGCAAGGGAAAGGCTGGACAATTAAGCAGTACACCGGGACAGTGCAAGGGAGAGGGTGCTGCCGACCGCATCAGAGCAACCGGCGTGAGCTGTTTTAGTTTGGACCATCCAGGAAAACACGTACATCACGCACCAGCCTTCTCATTTTTGTTGTTGCTGGAAACCTAGGATATCTCTGCCACCGCTATAATCCTGGCACTGCCTCTATCACATGCATGTTCTGTCCCCTGGCCTGGGTTCCGGAAGCTGATAAAGTTCCCTTTGGGAACAGCACAGCCAAGCCTTGCTGGACCTGTGCTCCTCGTACTGGACCTGCACCCACACTTCCCTCCTTCCTCCTGTTCTGCCCCCAGTCCACTGGGAGCTGCGGGACTTGCATCGCTCTGGCAACGAGGTCAGTGCTGAAGTCAGCGCAGAGGAGAACCAGCTTGTCCCACCCTTATCTCACTGTCCGCAGTAAGTCCTGTCAGCAGTCCACACTCAGCACGAAGGACAGGGAGGACACAAACTGGAGGGTGAGGTCAAAGTATAGAACCTAATTCATAAATTCATAAAATGTTAAAGCTACAGAGGAGACTGAACGTCACTTAGTATAACCCTCTTATTTTATGGAGGAGAAAACTGTATCCCAGAGAAATTAAATTATTTGTCCCAACTCACAATCCCAATGAGAGAATAGAAAACAAAGTTAAATGTCTAAAGCCCTCTTAAGTAAAGATAAAAGACATTAGGTAGAGCTACTAATCATGTAGAAATATTTGGAGTTTTTAAAAGACAAAGCTACTCACTTAACAAATGTTTACTGAGAATGTGTGATGTGCAGGGCACCGTCTTGAGAGCTGGGGAGAGGGCACTGAACAAAACAGACAAAATCCCCGAGCTCGTGGAGTGTGCGGCCCAGCGGGGAGAGGGAGCCACGTGGGGTGGCGCATGCGGTTTGTCACACAGCTGTAAGCATCACAGTTCTTCCATCTGAGTGTGGGGGTGGGGAGGGTTGCCCTTTACAACAGGATAGCCAGAGAAGGCCCCTCCGTGAAATACGTCTGAACACAGCCTTGAGAGAGGTGAGAAAGTGAGCCCAGCGTCACCCGAAGAAGTGCCCGTGGACAGAGCCAACGCTGAAAGAAAGAGCCTCTGAGTGGATTTGGGGTGGGATGGCAGTGGAGCAGGCGGAAGCGACACTCTCCTCCTCCCAGGACCGAACTGGAGCTACAGCTAAATTGTGGAACAATGGAGCTGAACAACCAGCTGAAGGCTGGCTGAGCCGAAGTCGTATAACCAAGGAGATGGAGAAGAAGCCACGCGGAGACTAGTAGGAAGGATGGAGACGCAAAAGGCCTGGCACCAAGCTCCGGTTCGGCAGCGGAGAATCCAGAGGGGCATCTCAGCTGCAAAGGTCCCACCGAGGAGCAAGGGGTCTCGGCCCCACGCCAGGCTCCCCAGCTCAGAGCACCAGTACCAGGAAGGAGTGCACATTAACATCTGGCTGTGGACATCAGCAGGGACTCCGTCAGCCAGGCTGAAACTGCTAGCCCTGACTGACGTGTCTCAGTTGGTTGGGTGCTGTTTTGCAAAGCAAAAGGCTACCGGTTTGATTCCTGGTCAGGGCACCTGAACTCTGGGTTCAGTCCCCAGCTGGGGTGCATACCAGAGGCAACTGACTGATGTTTCTCTCTCACATCAATGTTTCTCTCCCTATATTTCTCCCTCACTTCTCCTCTCTCTAAAAATAAAAATCTTTTAAAAAAATGAGAAATGAGAGACTGCTAGAAGCCCAGTGCCCTCACAAAGGGTCAGAGCACAAAGTCCCACTCACAGGCACTCACGGAGGCTCCGGCAGAGGGATGTTAGCTCAGACTGGACCGGAGTTGCACAGAGAGAAACTGGGTTGTGTATGTAGCTTTGAAGACAGGGCTGGAGGGACAGACAGGAAGGTCCCTGGGCTGTGTCCCTCTCCCACGCCGCCCTCAGATGCCAGCTTTCCTGGGGAGATGCGCTAGCCCCACCATCCTGACTCTCAGAGACCCCACCCTGCCGAGCTCCTGCCCAGCGGAGGGATCAGAGTTGTGGCCAGCCTGGGCTCACACTGCAGACTTTCTTGGAGGCTCTAGAGGACCAGGAAGACTCAGGGGGAGACACAGATGCACAGGGAGAAACAGGGTAAAGTAGTTTTAGTGCAAGGGCCAGCTTTCCCCAAGTGTCGGACCAGCACCCCTCCCCCACAGCACGGACTGGAGGAGATGAACTAGCCCCATCCTGGTTCACTGTGGCCCAGGCCTCCTCACACTCTGCAGAGGGATCTGAAGCCTGCGGCCAGCCTGGGACTACAATGTGGTCTTTCTGGGAAAGCTCTCAGTGAGGTCCAGGCAGAATCAAGGGGCGTCAGAGCTACACAGGGAAGGAGACTGGTTGTGTGGCTTTGAGGTGAGAGCCACTTTTCTCTGTGCCCCCCAGCTGGCACTGCGATTCGGTGCAGAGCCCTCCGTGCACGTGGCTAACTCCACTGTCCCCTTCCCACCCCCCACTCCCCACCTGAGGACTCTGAGACCCTGTTCTACTCAAAGGGCTCCAGGCCCCAGGCAGTGGTAGCAGGCCCTGAGACCTTTGCTGAGTCACATCAGACTCAGTATTGGCGCTGAGCTTAAATCTGTATCAACCTGGTGAAAACCACTTGCCCCTGCCTGGTGACTCAGAAGCTGCCTCACGCAACTCGCATTCACCACAGGCTCTTTCAGTGACTGAGCTTAAGAGGCAGCCATCAAGTGGAGGTGGATCTTCCAGTGCCTTGGGCCTTTTGCTGACCTGCCCCAGGCTCGGTACTCTTGGAAGCCAACCTCAGGACGCAGCGTGACCACTCCCACGGACAACAAAGCCCAGCAGGGGCTGCCACCAACCACAAACTGCTTTATAGCTCCTAACAGGTAGCCTGGTCACAGGGGTGTCTCACATCAACCTGCGCCAGGGCCCCTTGCAAGAGGCCCTAGAACCTACATACCCAGTGGCAGGCTTCAGAGCACCACCCAATTAGCTCCACAAGTAGTACTGTACACCCGAAGCACCTCGGCAGGAACCAGACCTGGCTGGGGCGAATCCCGCATCGGGGGGCAGGCCCCACAGCAGCTCACACACTAATTGAGAGCGATCCTCACAGTTGGCTGGCCTAAGGGCCCAGCCCTCCCACGGAGAGACCAACAGCAGTGAAGCCTCGACTACAACAGGAGGACTCACATAACTCACACAGAGGATGTTCCTGAAGCACCTCGCTCAAAAGATCAGGGAGACTGTGCCACTGAGTCGCACAGAATACTATACAAGGCCACCCTACCAAGACTGGGAGACACAGAATATCTACCTAATACACAGGAAAATACAGACAGGCAGCCGACATGGAGACACAAAGAAACACGCACCAGATGAAAAACAGAAAAACAAAAGAAAACAGAAAAAGAACTAAATCAAGTGGAGCAAGCAATCAGCCAGATACAGAGCCCAAAACAATGGTTATTATAATGGTCAAGAAACTTAGTGAGAACTTCAACAAAGAGATAGCAAGCATAAAAAAAGACATAAAACCATAAAAAGAACCAGTCAGAAATGAAGAACACAGTATCTGAAATGAAGAATACATTAGAAGGAAGCAACAGCAGGTTAGATGAAGCAAAAGCTCGAATTAGCAATTTGGTAGCAAAGTAGAAGTCTACCAAAAGCGTTTTGTCCAATCAGAGAAGCAAAAAAAATAAAAATAAAAAATAAAAAAAAAATGAGGATAGTTTAAGGGACGTCTGGGACAGCATCAGGCATAACAACAGTTGTGTCATAGGGGTACCAGAGAGAGAAGAGAGAGAGCAAGGGATTTAGAAACAATCTAAAGAAATAATGACAAAAAACTTCCTGAACCTGGTGGAGAAAAAAGACACACAAGTCCAGAAAGCACAGAGAGTCCCAAACAAGATAAACCCAAAGAGGCCCACTCCAAGACACATCATAATTAAAGTGGCAAGTGTTAAAAATTAGAGAATCTTAAAAGCAGCAAGACAAAGACAGTAACTTACAATGGCGCTCCATAAGACTGACAGCTGATTTCTCAACAGAAACATTTTAGCCCAGAATAAATTGGCATAAAATATTCAAAGTGATTAAAATTTAAAAAAAAAGACCTACAACCAAGACTTCTCTATACAACAAGGTTACTGTTTAAAATTAAAATTGAAGGTGAAATAAAGAGCTCCTCAGACAAGAAAAAAGCTAAAGGAGTTTATTACAATCAAACCAGTACTATAAGAAATGTTAAAGGGACTTCTTTAAAGAGAAAGTAAAACACAAGAACATAATTACAAAGAATAAAATGGCAATAAACAGTACATACCCATCAATAATCACTTTAAGTGTCAATGAATTAAGTGCTCCTATAAAAAGACACCGGTGGCTGCGTGGGTAAGAAGACGTGACACGGACGAGAACATCAGCTGTCCACAAGAGACCCACTTCAGGGGAAAGACTCACAGAGACTGAAAATAAAAGAATGAAGAACAGATATTTCATGCACATGAAAACGAACAGACAGACAAGCTGGGGTGGCAATCCTTATACCAGACGGGACAGATTCACAGCAGACATTCACAGGGGGTTTTAACATCCTGCTGACATCACAGATGCACGTTCCAGACAGAAAATCAACACTGAAACAGAGGTCTAAAATGACATACTAGGCCAGATGGATTTAATCGACATTTTGAGAGCATTTCACCCCAAACCAGCAGAATATGCATTCTTTTCAAGGGCACATGGATATACAACATGCCAGGACACAAAACAAGTCTCAATACATTTAAGAATACTGAAACCATCAAGCATCTTCTCCAACCAAAATGGTATGAAAGTAGAAATCAATTACAAGAAAAAAATGGGAAATACACAAATCCATGGAGGCTGAATAACATGTTACTAAACAATGACTAGGTTAAGAATAAGATCAGGAAGAAATCAAAAGATACCTTGAGACAAGTGAAGCCGAAAATACAACCCCAAGTCTATGGGACACAGTGAAAGCATCCTAGGAGGGAAGTCCATAGCACTGCAGGCCTCCCTCCAGAAACAGGAAAAATCTCAAATACACACTCTAGTCTTACACCCAAAGGAACCAGAAAAAGACAACGACAACAACAAAGTCCAAAGTTAGAAGAAAAAAAAGAACAAAGCATAAATAAACACAATAGAATCTAAAACACCAATACAAAAGATTGATGAAACCAAAGCTGCTTCTCTGAAAAGATAAGACTGACAAATCTTTAGCCAGATTCATCAAGGAAAAAAAAGAGAGAAGACTCAAATATCCAATAAATAAAATGAGAAGTGAAAGAGCAGAAGTGACAACTGACGCCACAGAAATACAAAAGGATTGTAAGAAAACATTATGAACAACTACATGCCAACAACTGGAAAATCGGGGCAAAACAGATACATTCCTAGAAATATATAATCTCCCAAAACGCAATAAAAAAGAAACAGAAAATGTGAACAGAGCACCCACAACCAATGAAGTCAAAGCAGTAATCAAAAAACTCCCATCAGCCCTTGCTGGGTGGTGCAGTTCACTGGAACACTATCCTGTACACCAGAAGGTTGTGGGTTCAATCCCCAGTAGGGGCGTGTATGCGAGTCAACCCATAAATGTTTCTCATCTCTCTCTCTCTCTACCCCCCACCCACCTCCCTTCCTCTCTAAAATCAATAAAAATATAATCTTGAGTGAGGGTCGAAAAAAAAACAAAACCAATTCCCAACAGACAAAAGTCCTGGACTGGATGGTTTCACAGGTGAATTTTATCAAACATTCAAAGAACTAACACCTGTCCTCAAATTATTCTTAAAAATTCAAGAGAAGGGAAGACCCCCAAGCTCATTTTACAAGGCCAACATTATCTTAATTCCAAAACCAGATAAAGACACTACGGGGAAAGAAAATTATAGGCTAATATTCCTCATGGACATAGATGCAAAAATTCTCAACAAAATATGACCAAACTGAATTCAGCAATATATTACAAAGATCATACACCATGATCAAATGGGATTTATTCCTGGGATGGAGGGTTAATGCAGTATCCACATATCAGTTAATGTGACACACCACAAGAACAAAATGAAGGATGAAACCCACAGCTAACGTCACAGCTCCTGGTGACAGACTAAATGCTTCCCACCCAAGATCAAGATCAAGTCACGGACGTCCACTTTATCACTCCTGTTCAGTGTTGTACTGGATGTTCTATTCGGGGCAATTAGGCAAGAAAAAGAGATAAAAGTTATCCAGATTAGAAAGGTAGAAATAAAACTATCTCTATTTGCAAATGAGAAGATCTTACATATTGAAAAAATCCTAAAGAACCCCCTAGTAACTATTGAAAGTAAAAAATGAGTTCAAGGTGCAGGATTCAAGATCAATATACAGAAATCAACTGTATTTTATACACTTGTAATGAACCCTGAAAATAAAATCTGAAGAACAAAATAAAAAAGATACTTTGAAATAAATTTAACAAAAGTACAAATTTTATGCTTTGAAAACAAGAAACACTGTTGAAAGAAATTAAAGACTTAAATAAATGGAAAGACACCCCATGTTTGTGGGTCATATGGCACCAGCTCCCAAACTGATCTATAAATTCCCTATCAAAATATCACCTGACTTTTTTGCAGGAAAGTGATCTTAAAATTCATACGAAAAAGGCAAAGGACTCATAAGAGCAAAACAATCTTGAAAAAGAAGAACAAAGTTGAAAGACTCACACTTCCCAACTTTGTAACTTACTACAAAGTAGTAATCTAGACAGATTTTACTGGTATAAGGATAAACATAAAGATTAATGGAGAGGAACCAAGAGTTCAAAATAAACCCCTACGTTAATGGCCCACTGATTCTCCACAAGAGTGTCACGTCAATTCAATGAGGCAAATAATAGCTTTTTGAACAAATGGTGCTGGGACACTGAATATCATGTTGCAAAAGAATGAGGTTGGACCTTTAATAACACCATATAAAAAAATTCTCAAAATAGATCAGAAATCTAAACGTAAGAGCTAAAACTATAAAATTCTTAGAAAAACACCAGGAGTAGATCTTTGTGACCTTGGATTAGGTAATGGTTAAAGCAACAAAAGAATAAGTAGGTGAATTAGACTTTATCAAAATTAAAAACTTTTGTGATGTCAATATCATCATGATATAAAAATCCTTATCATTAATATCAATGTTCTATTTTCTGTGTACACCACATTCTGTTTATTCAACTGCGCACAGTTGCGTGGGCTGCTTCTGCCTCTTGGCCATTGTGGATTTGTGCTGCGCTGAACATGGCTGTGCAAATATCTCCTGAAGACCCTGCTTTCACTTCTTTCAGATACAGACCCAGAAGTGGATGGCTGGGTCATGGGAACATCTCTTCAGAGTGAAAAAAGGGCTCTAAAATTTGATAGTGGTAATAGTTGCAACAACCCTAGAATATATTAAAACCACTGAATCGCACATTTCAAAAGGGTGAATCATATGGTATATGAATTATATCTCAAGAAAGCTGTTAAAAAAACAACTTTAAAGGCTGACTCAGAGATAGTTCCTTAAGGATTTTGACCAAACTGGACAATGAATCTGGTTAAATAACCAATCAATTGTGTCATTCAGGTAATTCTGACTCTTATTTTCAGTGGCCCAGCTGGATGTTTAGTTGTTTTTCCAAAGAGAACCTCAGTGTTTCTTCGACACTGATCATTAGGGAAAGCACAGGAAAGAAACTGCCAGTATATTTTTAATTCACAACACTAAACCTTTTCATATTTTGTGTCAGAAAGCACTCTGAAGAAATAACAAACGGACACTCACTACAGCGATTTTTATTTCATCTGTCCTATGGGTATGCCATTCACCAGATTTTTAAAAGTCAGGGAAGTAAGGCAGGACTTCACTCACTTCGGCCTCATATTCACTTTTTGAAATGTCACAATTATTTCATGAAGAAGGTACTCAAAAGACAGAGGGTTCATTTCCTTTTTTTGAAAACAACTCTGAATGTCTAATGTCACTGCATGAGGAACGAGGAGAGATGGCGAGGAGAGAGGGCGCATCAAACTCAGAGTCTTCTCATCTCTGACCGTCGGACACTAGAGCCGCCACGGCCACTCACCGCCACTGGGGCTCAGAAACCGCCCCGTCGTCTGCGTCTCCACCGCACCCAGACGTTTTCCGTTGTGTCAAGGCTCAAAGGGGCAGTTTCAGAATGACAATACATGAGACCATCTCAAAGATTTCTCATGATCTCTTCCGACCAGAGCAGAGCAAAGTAAGGGAAACCTTACCGGTCGACTGATCGCTCTTAGAACAATAGACTCTGTATGTTCCACAGCAAAGAGACGGGTTTGGAGGTCAACTCTCCATCATGTCCCAAGGTGGAGACTGAAACGATGGTTTGGTCTAATTACAGGCACAGGTTGGTTTCGTGGGACAGTCTTTCCAGATTACACATCTTATCTGCTTTCACAGCTTTTCCTGGATAATCTCTCAGACTTGATCTTCAGTGAAGGCTGAAATACCAGCAGTTGATTTCAGATTCTTATTATACATTCTTCAAAGTCCGTCTGTGTGCAGAAGCAAAATTATGAATGGCAACCCGGAGAGCTGAGTTCCCCTCAGGGATATCGCAGGAACTGAGGACTGAGTGTAGTGCCCGGGTGTACGCTGCAAATAAAGGTTCGCACAGTGATGAATGAGTCACATTCTCTCTCCCACCCCCTTCCTGTTAGTGCTGCTTCTCTACCCAGGGCCACAGGTATTGATTTAACTGCCCATTGAATAAATAGTTACTGAGCACTTACTACATGCCCAGCACTCCTCGAGGACAGGAAAGATAACGGAGAGGATGAACAAAAATAACTGCGGTGTAGCCCTTCCAAACCAGAGACTTGTGCAGAATGCCATCCCACAGTGAAGTTCAGAATAAACACAGACTATCCAAGAGAGGATGGAAAAAGTCTCCGGAAGTGGGCATTTCAGATGGTCTCAAAGGTTTAATAAGAGTAACAGAAAGAATTCTAGGCAGAGAAATCAATGTGTGAGGTGCCACATGCATAGAAAAAAGTGGCACATACTGGTGTGTGACAATGGCAAGTTCGATAAGGCTGGAGCCTCTCCTGGGGCCGAGAGAACGCATGCCGAACATGCCGTGTATTTTGTGCCATGTATTTTGTAAAAACCTAGAGGTTGGGGACTAGGGAAAAGGCAGCATCAGATCTATGATTTTAAAATATAGATCACGGAGACGGGGTAGTAGAAATATAAATTCTTGCAGCACTTTCAGTGTATGCATGAAGCCCACCTAGTCTCTGCACTACGCAAACCAATGTATTTAAGGGTAAACAGGAAACAGAAACATTCGAGACAACGGGAAGGACCCCATTCTCTCTAGCCAGGGTTCCTGATAAAGACAGAGTTTACGCTGGTCCTCATTTCCCTCGGGGTCCCTGGGAGAACAGCAGTCTAATGCGGATAAATACAGTAATAAGCCTGTGTGAGATAACCTTAAGGTATTTGGATAACAGGGAATTCAACTACACAGAAGCCTAACGTAATGGCCCAAAAAGGCAAGCTCTAATATTCCTCATTTACAGGAGGGCGGGGAACCCAAGTCTTCCTACAGTGGAGTAAGCTGGAAATACTTCCCCAGCACACATGGAGACAAGATGGCAACAGACCTCAAAGAGGAATATAACTCACTATAACCTGTTTTTATTGCCTCAGAGTTGTTTTGTAAAGGGGTTTTAACAGTCTCTGATATATAGTGAGCACTCAATACAGGCTGAATTGCTGCAATGACTACTTTTTAAAAAATTGCCACCAGGCCCCCACCATTCCTGTAAGAAACTTACCTCTGTGGTTTTTATAGAAAACACAGTTGTTGGCACAGGTGTCAGGATGAGCATCCCAAAAGCCGGGACCACAGCAGCACAGTGGAGGCAAAGTGATGTTATACAGCCGCATTTTCTCTTGGATCTGGGCCCTTAAAGCCTCTACGTACCTGCAGAAACACAGTACGGTGAGCGACCCACTAGAAAGAGAATGAGCACGAGCCCTGATTTCACCACCAGCTGCGACTGCTAGAACTACTCTGCACCTCTGTGCCCGCCTCTTCCTCTTCGTACTGGGAAACGGCACTAGAGGTACACATGCTGCTCCCAACAAGTATCTGGGGAAGGTCTGCCCCCGCAAGCATGAGAAGCCATTGTCAACTCTTGTAAGGAAAAGAAGAACACTGACTTCCTGAAGTCTCTTCTGCATCTGGAACTTCACGCAAAACTTGTCAGACTACCTTTGGTATTCCTTTTCTCGTTGCTGCTGCTTCTGTCTGGCGTCCTCCGCCTCCGCGAGCTCCAGCTGGGCTAACATCTCACTCATCTCCTCCTCCGAACACGGCTCTTCGGGCAAGTTCATTCTCAATATCCTCTGCTCCTCTGTATAACGCTGCTGCTCTTTCTTTTTCTTAATTCTGAGGACAGAAATCATAATATGGTTAGGAAGTTTATAAAATCATCATTTAGAATTAGCTGCGAGGTCCAAGTAATTCAAGAAATTTCCAGAAATAAGGGAGTCAGAAAATCAGTTTAACACCCCTAAAACAGCTTCAAAAACTGTTGGCTGATTCGAGTTTATCCTAGAGCTCATGTGTGTGTGAGTGTGTGTGTGTGTGTGCCCACACATACATGCACTGCCTCCCAAATGGAAATGACCAATGGCTACTATCAACAGTTTTTCTGTAAGAATCCAAGTACAAGAGCTTTCTCAGAGTAAAACTACAAGTAGATAGGACTTTAGTTTTTAGCAAAAAATGTAGTAACAGACACTAGATTTGCCCTCCCGCCCTAAATAATCAAATAAACAAATCAACCAACCAACTAATCAACCAGACAAAACACAAAAAGACAATCATTTTCAAAACTCTAGACACCAGGCACTGAAAGACAGTGATCCCTGACAGAGGGCAAACAAATGGGGCGAGCCCTGTAACCGCCGAGCTCCCTGATTCGAAAGTTTCCAGGCAGCTGCACCGGGCAGGGCAGCTGAGGTGGAGCCTAACAGAGATGAAGCTGAAGGCCCAGGGTCACAAAGGCAACTAGAGTTCGTGAGAGAGAATGCCAGAGAGGGGAGGGCTGCTCAGAGAGGGGAGTCCAGCGACCTCCAGAGGGGCTTCTTCTAACACACAGCAGAGCACTGTGCATGAATGTGAGGAAAGGGGGGGACGAGCCATCTAAAGGGTAACAGGACAGCTATGGGGACATGAAGTACAGTATGGGAAGTGGGGCAGCCAGAGCACTTACACGCGTGACCAGTGGACATGAACAAAGGTGGGGGGACTGCCTGAGGGAGTGGGGGAGTGCTGGGAGCAACGGGGGACAAAGTGGGACAACCAAAACAGCATAATCAATAAAATATAATTTAAAAGAAAAAACAAAAGGGTAGCAGAGCACAGTGCCTTGTGCTCACACAGAGCAGGGAATAGTGCCTGTTCCACCAGTCAGACTTGGAAAACCCATAACGCACAGGACATTGGGCTCCTTTCAGGAGCAGCTAGCTCAGCAGCGCAGAATGATAATCAGTCCCAGACAGAGCGCTGTTCCAGACACACCTTACAAACTGTCAAAGCAAAGCCCCAGAGTAACTTAACTGCATCTGAAACAAAGCTCAGGAAATCTATAAGAATGCAAAGATATCCAGCAACCAACAAGGTAAAATTCACGATGCTGGACGTCCAATCAAAGACTATCAGGCATGCAAAGAGGAAGGAAATCATGACTCATAATGAAGAGGATAATCAATCAAAACCAATATAGAACTGACAATTATTACAATTAACACTCAAGAACATTAAAAAGTTATTACAACTATATTCTATATGTTCAAAAGTAAAGATATAAAAATACTGAAATCTTCTCAAGAAAATAACAACTTCTGAGATGAAAAATACACTAAATAATAGGTCTATATTTATTAAAGAAATGGAATCAATAATTAATCTCCCCAAACAGGAAGTACCAGGCCAAGATGGGTTTTCTGGTAAATTCTACCAAACAATTAAGGAAAAAATTATACCAGTTCTCCACAATGTCTTTCAGAGAAAGGAATACTTCTTAATTCATTCTAATACCAAAACCAGACAAAGATATTACAAGAAAAGAAAACTACAGATCAACATTTCTTATGAACACAGAGGCAAAAATCCTCAAAAATCCTAGTAAATCAAACCCAACAATATATAAAAAGATTTGTCTACCATGACCAGGTGGGATTCACCCCAGGAATGCAAGGCTTGTTCAACATGAAAAACATCGATCTATCACATCAACAGCCTGCTTAAAAAAAGAAATCACATGATTCTACGGATGCAGAAAAAACATCTGACAAAATCCAACACCATTTACAATAAAAACTCAGTAAACTAGGCATAGAGAGGAACTTTCCAAACTTTATAAAGAATACTTACCAAAAAATCCTACAGCTAACATCATACTCAAGGGTGAGAAATAAGGCACTTTCCCACCACTAAGATCAGGAACAAGGCAAGGATGACCCTTCTCATCACTCGATTTCAACATGGTACTGAAAGTCCTAGCTAATGCAATTAGACAAGAAAAGGGAAAAATAAAACTGTCTTTGTTCATAGATGACATAATCATCTATGTTCTTCCCAGCCTGATCTACAGATTCAATGTAATCCCAGCCAGTTATTTTGTAAATATTGAAAAACTGATTTTCAAGTTTATATGGAGAGGCAAAAGTCCCAGAGTACCAACATAATACTAAAGGAGAGGAGCGAAGTTGGAGGACAAATACTAATCAACTTCAAGACTTACTGTAAAGTTACAGTACTCCAGAGAGTGTCGTGTTGGTGAAGACACAGACAGATAGAAAAAAGGGACAGAACAAAGAGGCCAGAAATAGACCCTCATGAATACAGTTCATTGATCTTTGACAAAGACACAAAGGCAGTACAATGGAGCAACAACAGTCTTTTTCACACATGGTACGGGGACAAATGAATATCCATGTGCAAAAAAATGAATCTAGACACAGACCTTACAGCCCTCACAATAACCAACTCAAAATGGGTCATAGAAATCAATGGAAAACACAGAAGTTATCTCCTGGAAGATAACTTAGAAGAAAACCTAGATGATCTTGGCTGTGGTGATGACCTTTTAGATACAACACCAAAGGCATGACCTATAAAAGAAAGATGATGAGCTGGACTCCATTAAAATCAGGAACTTCAGTTCTGCAAAAAATGCTTCAAAAGAATGAGAAAATAAGCCACAGACTGAGAGAAAATATTTGCAAAAAACACATCTGAAAAGGACTATCATCCCAAATACAAAAAGAGATCGCTAAAACTAAACAATTCAAAAACAAACAACCTAATTCAAAAATGGGCCAAAGACCTGAACAGACACCTCGGCAAAGAAAACACACAGATAGCAAATAAGTGATCACTGCACATCTATTAGAATGGGCACGATCTGGAACACCGACAACACCAAACGCTACGAGGATGTGAAGCAACAGGAACTCTCATTCTCTGCTGCTAGAAATGCAAAAATGGAGCAGCCACTTTATTAAACCTACTCTGACCTACCACATGATCCAGCGAGGATGCTCCCTGGTTTACCCAGAGGGCTGAAAACACGTTCACACAAAACCTGCACGGAGATGTTTACAGCAGCCTCATTTACAATTGCCAAATCATAAAATCAACCGAGACTTCCCTCGGCAAGTGAATGGATAAATAAACGGTGACACATCCAGACAATGCAATACTACTCAGTGCTGTAAAATAATGAGCTACCAATGAAAAAACACAGAGAAACTTAAATGCATATTCCTCAGTGAAAAAGCCAGTCTGAAAGGCTACATACTGTATGATTGTAAGTATATGACATTTTAGAAATGGCAAAAGAATGAAGACAGTGAAAAATATCAGTAGTTGCCAGCAGCTGGGAGAGAGGAAGGCGAAGACAGATGAGTAGGCAGAGCACAGAGGACTTTTAGGGCGGTAAAACTATGCTGCATGACACTGGAATGATGGGTGCATGTCATTATACATTTGCCCAAACCCATACATGCACAGCAAGAGTGAGCCCTGAAGTGAACTATAAACTGTGGGCAACAATGTGTCAATGTAGGTTCCTCTATGTACCAAATGTACCACACTGGTGGAAATGCTGGTAAAAAACCACAAACCAAGACCTCAATGAGATATCACCTCACACCCATCTGGGTGGCTACTGTAAAAAAAAAAATCAGAAAATAACAAGTATTGCGAGGATGTGAGAAATTGGAATCCTTGTGCATTGTTGGTGGGATTGTAAAAAGGTGCAACTGCTATGGAAAACAATATGAAGTTCCTAAAAAAGACTGAAAATAGAACTACCATATGATCCAGCAATCCCACTCTGGGTCTGTATCTGAAAGAACTGAAAGCAGGGTCTTGAAGAGATATGTGCACGGCCATGTTCAGTTCGGTACAAATCCACAACAGCCAAGAGGCATTAGCAGCCCACATGTCCATCTACAGTTACATCAACAGAATGTGGTGTACACACACAATGGAATCCTAACATTATTCAGCCTTAAAAAGGACAGAAATCCTGTCACAGGTGACAATATCAATAAGCCTTAAGGACATCCAACCCAGTAAAGTAGCCAATCACAAAAAGACAAATACTATATAACTGCATTTATTAATATGAGGGTCTAAAGTAGTCAAATTCATAAAAACAGACATTAAAAGGGTAATTGGAGAAGAATAAGAACAATTTTATGCCAATAAATTTGACAACTTAGATGAAATGACAACTCTAGGGAAAGACACAAACCATTAGAGCTCACTCAAGAAAAAGATAACCAAAGTAGCCCTCTATCTACTATCAACATTGAAACTGGTGAGAATCTTTCCATAATGGAAATACCAGAACCAGACAGATTCACTGGTAAATTCTACCAAATATTTAAGGAATAAATAATACCAATTCTACATAAACTGTTTCCAAAAAACTGTAGAGAGCACTTCCCGTCTCATTCTATGAGGCCAGCATCATCCTGAAGCCACAACCAGTCAAAGACACTACACGAAAATTATAGGCCAGCATCTCTTAGACACAGATGTAAATTCTAACCCATGGTGTCAAACTCATTTTCACTGGGGGCCACATCAGCCTCGTGGTTGCCTTCAGAGGGCCGAATGTAGTTTTAGGACTGTATAAATATAACTACTCCTTAACTAGGGGCAAGGAGCTCGGCACTGCCACCAGGTAGAAACAAGGTGCAGGGCTGGATAAAACAAGGCAGAGGGCTGGATTAGGCCCGCAGGCCTTGTGTTTGCCACCTGTGTTCCAAACAAAATTTTTAGCAAATCTAATCTAAAAGAATAATAAATTATTACCCAGTAAAGTGCATCCCAGGAACACAGGTTGGTTTAACATCAAAAAATCAAACAATGGAAATACTTTCTCCTTAAGATCAGGGATTGTCCTTTTGTTGTTGCTCTTCAACACTGTATGGAAGGTTCTAGCCAGCATAATCAGGCAGGAAAGAGAAATAAAAGACATTGAGGTTAAAAGAAAAAATAAAATTGGCTTTGCTTGAAGATGACATGCTCACCATGTTAAAAGATCCAATGGAATTAAGTTTAATAAGGTCTCAGGGTGCAAGATCTATATCCAAAAATCAACTGTGCAATTCCATATAGTACCAACAGAAAGAAATCAGAAATTGAAATTTTAAAAAGTACCATTAACAATAGCATCAAAAATATGAGACCTACAGACAGATCTGATAAAAGATGTGAAAGACCTATGTACAGAAAACTATAAGAAAATTATTTAAGAAGAGCAAAATAAAGGAGAGATACTTTGCTAAAGGTTTGTAAGACTAAATATTGTTAAAATGTCAATTGTTTCCAAATTATCTGTAGATGAAACACAATCACAATCAAAATCCAAAAAGGTTTTCTTTTTGGCGGGGGTAGGGAGAGTAGAAACTGGCAAACTGATTGTAAAATTCACATGGAAATGTAAAGGGCCTCGCAAAGCCCTTTACACAACGGTCAACTGGGGGGACTGAGGAGACAACACTGGGAAAACCTGGCAGGCTCACACCACCAGATTTCAAGCATTATTATAAAACCACACTAATCAAAACAGCATGGTATTAAAAACAGGCAAATAGAAATCAACGAAACAGAAAAGAAAGCCCAGAAGTAAACCCCCACATGTATGTACAACTCATTTTTTAAATACCTTTACTGAGATATAATTTGCATACCATAACGTTCACTTGCACCGTAATGGAATTTGAGGACATTTTCATCACTTCTAAAAGAAACTCCATACTACTCAGTACCAATCACTCTCCACACCCTTCCCGACAGCACAAGGCAACCACTAACCTTCCGGTCTGCAGATCTGCCTGTTCTAGACATTTCATATGAATGGGATCATACGATATGTGGCCTTTTGTGATGGATTTCTTTCACCGGGCACAATGTTTTCAAAGTCCATCCATGTTGATCATGTATCAGTATTTCCTTCCTTTTTATTACCGATATTCCACTGTATAGATACACTACATTTTATTTAACTATTCGTCAGTTTGGGGACATTTGTGATGCTTCCATTTCCTGGCTGTCATGAGTAATGCTGCTGTAAACGTGTGTGTGAGTTTGGTGTGGATGGACATGGTCAGTTCTCTTGGGTATGTATGCACCCAGCAGTGGAACTGCTGAGTCACATGGAAACTCTGTGTTTAACCTTTGGAGAAAATGTCAGACTGTTTTCCAAAGTGACTGGACCATTCTGCATTCCCTACCAACAACGTATGGGGGCTCTAATTTCTGCACATCTTCATCAGCACTTATTATTACTAGTTTGTTTGTTTTTTTAATTAAAGCCACTGTCGTGTGCCTAAACTGTTATCCCATTGTGATTCTGACTTCCCCAATTACTAATGATGTATCTTTTCATGTGCTTATTAGCCATTTGCATATCTTATTGGGAGAAATGTTTATTTAAATCCTTTTTCCTGGGAATATTCTTGCTGTTCTGGTTTTGTAATAATCAAGGCAGTCTAAATATTCAGTATATTAAGACCATACCTATTGTCCCGAGACCTGGTTCCTTCCATAGGACTGATTTTATAAATGCTGGTGATAAACAAACAAAGAAACAAACAAACCCTTTGTCTACTTTTTAATTGGGCCGTCTTTTTATTACTGACTTGTAAGAGTTCTTTATATATTCTAAGTCTTTCATGAGATATATAATTTGCAAATATTCTCTCCCATTTTGTAGTTGGTTTTTCATTTTCTTGATGGTTTTTAACATTGATCAAGTTCAATTTATCAGTCTTCCCCTTTACTGTTTGTTGCACAGCTGATTTTTAACAACTACACGAAAGCAGTGCCATGGAGAAGAGACAGCATTTTCAACAAATGGATATCCACATGCAAAAAAGTAAACTTCACATCATATATAAAAATTAACTCAAACTGTATTACAGATCTAAATGTAAAACCTATAATGCTAATTTTTCTAGAAAAAAATATTCATGACCTTTGGTTAGGCAATGATTTTTTAAATATGACACCAAAAGCACAATCTATAAAAGAACAAATTAAAAATCAGAAATTACTGAAATTTAACATTTCAGCTCTTTCAAAGACAATGTTAGGCCCTGACTGGTGTGGCTCAGTGGACTGGGCGCAGGCCTGTGAGTCAGAGTCATGGGTTGATTCTGGGTCGGAGCACATGCCCAGGCTGCAGGCCAGGTCCCCGGTAGGGGGTGCGCAAGAGGCAACCACACACTGATGTTTCTCTCCTTCTCTTTCTCCCTCCCTTCCCCTCTCTCTAAAAAAAAAATAAATAAAATCTTAAAAAGACAATATTAAAATGAAGACAATTCACAGACTGGGAGAAAAGTTTTGCAAAGCACATATTGGTTAAAGGACTTGTAAACAAATTAATTTAGAAACTCTTTAAAACTCAACAATAAGACAACTAATTTAAAAATTTGAGTGTGAACAGACACTTCACAAAAAAAAATTATATACAGATGACAACACTTGACATGATGCTCAAGAGCACTGGTCACTCAGGTAATGCAAATGAAGCCACGAGGAGACACGACTGCACGCCTCTGCGGGAGTTAAAATCAAAGGGACTGACCGTGCGAAGCCCTGGAGAAGACGTGAGGAGACTGGGGCCTCTTTCATTGCTGGTGGCAATATAAGATGGTATAACCACTTCTGAAAACAGTTGGGCAGTTTCTTTTAAAAATGAAATTTATACTTATCATATGACCATCCTTTCTGCTCCCAGTTATTTACTCAAGAAAAAAGGTAACATACTTCGAAAGACTCACACACGACTGTTCATTGCAGCTTTATTTGTAATAGCCAAAAACTGGAAACAGCTTGAATGTCCACAACCTGTGAGTGGACAGACAAACCGTGGTCTATGCACACAACGGAGCACGACTCAGCAGCAACAGGGAATGAACCCTTGATGCACGAGAAAAGAATGACTCTCAAAACAATGTGCCGAATGAAAGGAGCTGGGCACAAGGGTACGCACACACTGCATGATTCTAGAAAACGCCAACAAATCTTCAGTGACCTAGCGTGAACCCGTGGCTGCTGAGGAGAATGGGGTGGGGAGGGGGAGGGGAGAGGGGCTACCGAGGGTGTGAGGAAACTTTTGAGAATGATGGATATTTTCACTACCTTGACTATGGTGGTGGTGTCATGTACATACTTGTGTATGTTTATGTGCAGTTTATTGAATATCAATTAGACTTATTTTAAAAACCACCTGCCCTGGCTGGCATAGCTCAGTGGATTGAGGGCGGGCTGCGAACCAAAGCATCGCAGGTTCGATTCCCAGTCAGGGCATATACCTGGGTTGCAGGCCACGGCCCCCAGCAACCGCACATTGATGTTTCTCTCTCTCTCTTTCTCCCTCCCTTCCCTCTCTAAAAAAATAAATAAATAAAATCTTTAAAAAAAGGATTAAAAAAAACCCCACCTATGAGTAGAAAGGAAATGAGTAACTCATTGAGAAAATCATAAGAAAACTAGGTAAAGAGTTTTTGTTAAGAAACACAACTGACTCAGGACTTGAACTTACAAACATATGCTGATAATTTTAGTTGCTAAAAATTACATTGAAACAAATGAGTTACTGTTTTCTGAACAGTAGTATGAAGTCAATTCACACCCATACCTCTTCAGTAAATCACTGATTGCTGAAAATTCTGGGTTATATTTCTGGCAGGCTATTTACTCCAGGGGAATTAAGGCCTTCCTTTTAGTTAGGTTAACACAGGTATATCTTTTAAAGCCAGAACCACCCTACAAAAGCTAAAAGATCAGGCCCTGGAAAAGTACGAGAGACACAATAGCTGTATTGTACGAACAACTAAGTCTCTGGAGATTCTGACAGCTGATCACTAGCAGAGTGTCAAGGCTACTTTAAACAAGAATTTTCTTACAACTGTTCTCCCATGCTTGCTACTCTTTCCTGAGCTACAACTGCTTAAATCCGAACTGTCTCAGTGAGCATGGAATGTAAACATAGCCTTTAGGGTAGGGTTCAAACTCAAATGTGAAATAAAGTTGTAGTAGGGTAGAGGTGAGGATCCCATTATTGCAACCTGGCCACAGAGGTTATGTTTTTATACGTGTGAAGATCCAGATTTAAAGGTGTGTGAGGTAGTGACCCAGGAATGTGAGAGAGGTGATATGGGGAGGGGCCCAAACGGGCACATGCTCATGCACAACAGACTTGAAACCTATACGTCATCTTGCTCTCCAAAAAGAGTACTGAGGTGAAAAGATCACAGGTGCTCTTGGCTAGGGACAAACGTACATAGGGATCGTATTCTAAAGAGAGCCAGCAGAGAAAAGTATTTGGAGGACATTCATTATTTGCTTAGTTCAGCAACTTCTTACCTTGCGTAAAAAAAAAAATTTTTCTGTAGACAATTAATCAAATTGAGGCTTTCAATGGTGAAATTTAAATGAAACCAACTGAATAACAACAGAAAAGCTAAGTCACTTATAATTCTCTATACCAGTAAACCAAGAGCTAAGGAAACAAGATCAGCATTGTTTTTCAAATGTTGACATCTTAGGTCTTAATAACAGGACAGTCACTACAAATGGGGGACTCAGCCCCTCTCCTTGTGCCCCCAGCTGCTCCTCTCCTCACAGTCAAACATCTGGAGAGTTCTCTAGACTTCCTGTCTCTGTTTCCTGATAGCCTCCCGAGCTCCAATACAGCTTTACGACCCATCAATCAATCACTCCACTGAAACAGCTCTCTCAGGTCGCTGGTGGCCTGTGGGTCATTTAATCCATCTGGCACAGTAACTGTCAACCTTTTTCATCTCATGGCACACACAAACTAATTACCAAAATTCTGTAGCACACCAAAAAATACATATTTTTTGCTGATCTGACCAAAAAAATAGGTATAATTTTGATTTATTCACACCAGATGGCTGGTGTATTGGCTGTTGTCATTTTTTATTTAACAATCTAAGGAAAGAGAGGTCAGTACCCCTTACTAAATAGTCAGGTATTGCATGTTTGAAACATTCTTGCAGCCACTGGTTGAAAATCAGTGATCTAGCACATACATTCTCAATAGGGACAATATTGTACACAAAAAGACAACTGATTCAAAGAAGCAAAAATCTGAGATGTTGAAACACTCTGCGGCCTTCCGAAGTCACAGTGCAGGAGCAGACACAGACTGTACCTAGGCACGCTCCAGGTCTCACTCCACACCTTCCCCCGAGTGCCCTCGCGTCTGCCGTCACTTCAGCCACCACCCACGACCACCTACAGCTCACAGAGCTGCAGCTCCGCCACAGACCACTCCCTGAACTCAAACCTGTTCACCCACCTGCCAATCTGACATCTCTCTCCACCACAGGGTTTCAATGTATTTTTCTGGGAAAAGAACCCACAGCTTTGGCCAGATTCTCGGATTAATAACTACTGCCACAAAGTAGTTCGAAAAAGGATAATAAAATCAAAAATGACAAAGCTACCTAAAAAAGTTGATATAAACACTCATTCTACAAACACGTCTCTAATCTTATCTGATGTTTTTGAGGCCACTGGCATGAACATACCTTTTCCTTACACACAGCAGAAACTCCAGGAGGTCGGAAATCAACATGTCAGTAGGCTTTTTCCCCACTGATGTGAACACACGTAACCCGGCAGTCTAAGCCTAAACCTGGGACTTATCCTTGAATTCTCTCACAACATCCTTTCAACTCTCTCTCTCTGATGCTCTTCAAACTTTCTCCTCCTCGTTGCCTCCCTGGCCCTGGCTTCGCTGAAAGGCCGTTCCAGACTCCAAAGGGGCTAGGTGATAGCTCAGACACATCTGGGGTTGAGTCCCAGTTCTGCCATTGTTCAGTGAGATCTCAGGCAAATTATTTTCTTCTGTAAAATGAAAAGAATAAAACTACCCCCTGAGGGTACCGAAGTGAGGGAAGGCCCGCATGCTTCTGGAACACTCACCTGTGCCCGGCACACTGTAAACACTCAGCGGGCGGCGGTCACCACTGCCCTGCAGGACTGCGTATCAGCTAGCGACGATTAGGTACAGTGCTTGACACAGAGTAAGGACTTGGTATAGAATGATCTTTTTAAAAAGTTAATTTCACCTCTCATCTTCTCTGTAAGTGTATTCCTTCAATAACCTCCTAACATCTAGTTTCAGTCCTTATGCCCCACAATGCCTCTAAATGGCTCATGTTTTCAGGGTAAACGCCGAATTCCTTCTCATGACATACAAAGCTCCTTAGGATCTTGTCTGCTTATTTCTCAAGGTTCACCACCTACTCTTGCATCAGCCTCAGTCCCAGCAGAGTCAGCACTGTCCTGTTCTTCCAGAGTCACTGCTTTCGCAGCGCTATTCCTCTTGCTAGAGCTCCCATGTACTCCTCCCCCAGCCCAACCCCCGTTCTCTCCCGTACTACTGCTTCTCACCCTTCAAAACTCAGCTCAGGAAGCTCCTCTGTCCTGCTACATTATGGTCCCAATTACGGGTTCAAAACACAGTCTCTGTGTTCTCATATAGTCTACTGATATCTTCCTTCTAATGATATTAAAAATTATTTTATTTTACTAATATTTTACTTGAGGATTTTATAAGAGAAATTAGTCTATAACACTGTTATTTTATAAATGTCCTTGTTAGACTGGGATTAAGGTTATACTGGCCTCTATAATGATTTGGGAGGTATTCCCTATTTTCTATTCTCTGGAATATGTTATGTAAAACTTGGTGTAACTTTTTCCCTTAAATATTTGGCAACTAACATTTTTTAAAGGACTTATTTATTTACTTACTTATTATTTATTTATTTAATTGGGAGGGGAAGGGAGGGAGAAAGAGAGAGCAAAACATTGATCGGGTGCCTCTTGCACTGACTGGGGACCTGGCCTACAACCCAGGCCTGTGCCCTGGCTGTTCTCTCTCGTACTACTGCTTTTCACCCTTCAAAACTCAGCTCAGGAAGCCCCTCTGTCCTGCTACATTATGGTCCCAATTATGGGTTCAAAACACAGTCTCTGTGTTCTCATATAGTCTAGTGATATCTTTCTTCTAATGATATTTAAAAAATATTTTATTTTACTAATATTTTACTTGAGGATTAAGTAAAGGGGTTAAGAGCATGGAGAGATGGGAATCAAACGGGTGACCTTTTGCTCTGTGGGACAATGTCCAACCAACTGGGCCACTCGGGTCAGGGCGGCAACCAGCATTTCCTGAGCACACACTCTGTGCCGGGTGCTGTGTCAAGCACATTCACACGCCACCTCCTCTGCTGCTCACAGCAACGTCACGAGTCACACCCCATCACTACCCCCGTTCTACAGAGACGAGACTAAGGCTCACAGATGTCCTTCCCCAAAGTCACACAGCAGCTAGGCAGCAGAGCAGGGACTTGAACACATCTCTCTCCATGCTCTTAACCACATGCTAGGCTGTCTTGTAATGTGTACTGTAAGGCATTGTAATTATCCCTTCTTGTATCTGCCTCCCCATCAGTCAGTAAAACATATGTCATGGGATCCCTGAAGAGAGTTCAGTCTTTCACTTTTTGTGCCCCTAAGTCTCGCATCCTGTCTACCACTGAATAGATGCTCAATAAACAGCTGCTGAATGAAAGAATAAAAACATGTTATTTGATTCGTATACAACTGGCTGAGGTAAAGCAGCTTTTATCAGTTCTTGTTTAGAAAGCAGATGTATGTTTTAGAATGCTGTTAAAGTGCTTTTGACTTTAAGTCATATAACCTCCATGCAAGAGAAGGTATAAATAATTTTGTTTCTTCAACCAGAAAAAAGCCAAAAATAATTTTTAATTATTTGCAAGCTATCAACAAGATTTAATTTTCTGATGCCATCTGTAAGACAGAGACCTTCATATTTTTTCTAGGATTGAGCATATAAATCCAAAATGAAAAAAGATTATCCAGTAAGAAAATGGCAATAAAACAAAAGCCTTAAGCAGAAAAGCTTTCAAAAAGGTCAGCAGCACATCTGAAGAAGAATGCCCCACTGACTAGGCCATGTGGTAGACACGCCATAAGAAGATTTAGGTTAGACCGCAAATGCCGACAGCAAGGATGTCCTGGCTTCAGTTAAATGAACTGAACTAAATTCCCACTCTGTCTTTCGCTTAATGAGTCTGTAAAAGCTTCTATATGGGCACTGCAGAACTGAAAGTTTTCCTGATGGGGATCTGATAATTGTGGCTGAACAACCAGCTTGTAGTATGACAAGTCCGGCTGCATACACGAGTGAACTGTATGACTTCCTTCTTCAGGTCTGATCTGCTGCTTTTTCCCCAGCCTCTTAAGATACAAATTAAAAACACTGGTTTCTAGCCTTTTTTAACTCTTCTTTTAAATTTTATTTTTCATTTAGAGTTTGCATTCTGTAGTATTTTGTGTTAGTTTCGGGAGTACAGCATAACAGACAACCGCACACTTTACAACGTGCTCCCACAACAGTCCCGGCGTCCGCCCGACACCGGGCACATCCGCCACATCCTGCCTGCGCTCCCTCTGCTGCCCCAGCGTCCTTTACTTTCAGTCTCCTGTGTCTTTCCGTCTGAAGTGGGCCTCCTGCAGACAGCACATACGTGGGTCTTGTGTTCTAGGCCATCCCGCTACCCTATGTCTTTTGATGGGATGTCCTTCAGTAGGTGAATAGATAAATAAACTGTAGTATATTCAGACAACAAAATATTATTCAGCGCTAAAAGGAAATGAGCTAGCAAGCCATGAAAAAGCACTGCAAGAGCTTAAAAGCATATCGCTAAGTGAAAGACGCCACATGAAAGGCTATCTGCTGTGTGGTTACAACTCTGTCGAGTTCTGGAGATAGCACACTGTGGGGACAGTAAAAAGGTCAGTGGTTGCTGGGGACCGGGGGATGGACAGATGAGCAGGTGAAGCACAGCTGTTCTGCATGACACTGCCATGATGGACACATGTCATTACACATTTGTCAATACTCTAAAGACCTGCCACACCAAGAGGGAGTCCGAATGTGAAGTATGGGGTGCAGCGTGTCCGCAGAGGGTCCGTCCGTTGTGACAGAGGTACCTCGGGGGTACAGGACGGTAACAGTGGGGGAGGCTGCCCATGGGTGCAGGCAGGGAGGAAATGGGATGCTTTGTACTTCTGCTTACCTTTGCTGTGAACCTATAACTGTTTCAAAAAAATTAAGTCTATTTAAAAACCACAGCTCTTAACCATCTATGAACGTTTCTATCCAGATTAAAAATAGTTGTTCCCGCTACGGATCAGAAGGCAAAACCACTGATTATTTCTAAAACTTAGTTTCCAAGGTCATCTTAACTGATAGGTTAAAAATCACAATGAAGGTTGGAAAACTCACTTTTCAATTTTCCTCCTATGTTCTTTTTGCCTTTGTTGTTCTTTTACTTGTTCCCTTTCAATATCCATGAAAAGTCGTCTATATCTCAGGTACTGCTTTTGACGCTAAAGGAAAGAAGTTAAAATTGTTAAGATTCTGCTCTCAGAGGACTTTCCAAGGAGGGAAATAATCTTTGTACCTTAGACAAGAAAACCATTTGATACAGAAGCCACATGGAATTAAGTCCTTAATTTCCTTCTATTTATGGTGGCTCAGGATAGTATCACATACAGCAAGAGCTTTATATTTTCAAACACAGTTAGTAGATGTTACGAACAAGTCAGCGAAAGAACTAATTCAGGTTGCCCTTAGCGTGGTCCCTTGTCAGCAGCACTCAAGGAAATGGCCGCATCTGACATGGGAAGATCTGCACCATATTTACTACTGCCGAGCAGTGAGTGCCACGGAAGCAAGGCCACAGAGAGAATGTGAGACATATTTACTAACAAAACAGCCGCTCTAACTTTCCGGAATTCAAACCGCACCACGGAGCACAGTCTAAGCCTGGCCTGGCGTGGTGGGGGGAGAGGAGGACTGAGGAATTTGTATTTTAAAGGGAACAAGTATAATAAAAGCCAGCGCCACTCCCATGTGTGTGAAACATTCATGCCTCTGGAGTTGTATGTTCTTTTTTAAGGGCGCAAGGCATTTGAGTGGCCCTGGCATGCACGGACACGTTTCTGCCTCTGGGTAGCTCGTGCCCTCTCGGCACAAACTGCTGAAAGTCTGACAGCAGTCCCCAGTGTTGCGGACACAGCACGGTCACCGGTGGCACTCTGTTAAAGCACAGACGCCCATACCTGTCTTTTCAGATCTGAAAAAATGGATCTGAGAAAAGTTCCACATCTGATTCTGGTATGTGGCCAGTGTTAAAAACTAACTTTGGACTGAAAAGAAAAAAAAAGGAAGCCATAATGAAAACTCCAATTTCTTTAAATGAGTTACTGTGGCAAATATCAGTAACTGAAAAAGTTCACTAGGACCACATCTCTGATTTCACATCAAGGTACCCGAAACCCTAGGAGCTCAGAAGGGAAGTTTCACTTATTATAATGACACAACAAGTTACTTCCGATTTCATGCACATATTCCAGTGGAAACACCGGTGTCCAAAAGCAGCTGTCATTACACACCTCTTTCCTGTCTTCTTCTTGATCCACTCCAAGCTGAAGTGCCAGCGGTGTCTGGAGTTCGGTGTTTAATCTTGATTGATACTTATCATAAACCTGTTCATGGACAAGATGATTCTTAAATTCATATGAAAATGCAAGGGACCCAGAATAGCCGAGATGATCTTGAAACAGAAGACAAAGTTGGAGGATTCATGCTTTCCAATTTCAACACTTAACTAGAAAACTGAAGTAATCAAGAGAGTGTGGTACCAGCATAAGGACAGACATATAGATCAACAAGACAGAGCCCTGAGCAGTGTGGCTCGGTGGATTGGGGCATCGTCCCACAAAGTGAAAGATCGCCAGTTCAATCCCTGGCCAGGGCACATGCCTGGGTTGCAGGTTTGGTCCCCGGCTGGGGTGCATATGAGAAGGCCACATAGATGCTTCTCTCTCACATCGATGTTTCCCTCCCTCTCTTTCTTCCTCTCTCCCCCTCTCTCCAAAAATAAATAGTCTTAGATAAACAAAACAGAAATGACAGTTCAAAAATAAACCCTTATATTTTTACACTCAAATGATTTTTGTTAAGAGTGCCAAGAGAATTCAATGGGTAAAAATAATCTTTTCAACAAATAGTGTTAGGAAAACCAGATATCCATATGAAAAAGAAAGAAGTGGGACCCCTATATAACACCATCCACAAAAATTAATTCAAAGTAAATCACAGACTTAGATCTAAGAGACATAAAATGATCACAGGAACACAAAAGAGTAAATCTTCATGACCTTGGATTAGGCAATGGTTTTTTATATATGACACCAAAATCAGAAGCCACAAAAGAAAAAGTAGATAAACTGGTCTTCATTGAAATTACCAACTTTTGTGCTACAAAGGAAACCATCAAGAGAGTGAAAAGACAACCCACAGATGGGAAAAAAAAATTATAAATCATATAACTAGTAAGGAACCTGTATGTAGAATATAATAAAAACTCACATAACTCAGTAGTCAAAAGACAAATAACCCAATTACGAATTAGGCAGAGAACCTAAGACAGTTTTCCAAAGAAGATACACAAACAGCCAATACACACATAAAAAGATGCTCAAGATTAACCATCAGGAAAACGTAAGTCAACACCAGAACGAGATGCTACCCCACACCCAGTACAACAGCTGTGATTACACAGGTCGGTAATGACAAGTGCTGGTGAGGACGTGCAGAGCTGGAGCCCCCACACACTGCTGGTGGGAATGAGACGCAGTACGGCCACTATGGACACCAGTGTGGCAGCTCCTCCAAAGGCTCGGCATAAAGAGGCACATGTCCCAGCAATTCCACTCCTATGTGCATACCCCAGAGAAATGAAAACATGCATCACCCAGAAAGCTGCACACAGATGTTCCCGGCAGTACTACTCATAACAGCCAAGAAGTGGAAACAATCCAAATGTCTACCACCTGGTAAGTGGATAAATAAAAGGTGCTAAATGCATAAAATGAAAACAGTATCCAATGCAAAGGAATGAAGTACAACTACACGCAACAAGATCAATGAACTTTGAAAACATGATGCTTGGTGAAATAAACCAGTCACAAAAGGCTATATGTGGCATGATCCCATTTATACAAATTGCACAGAAAAGGCAAATCTAGAGGGACAGAGACTAGATCAGCAGATGCCTAGGGCTGGGGGAAGGGGTGAGGGAAAAGGGCTGCTAGTGAGTACAGGACTTTTTGGGGCAATGGTATTCTGAAATTGACCAAGGCAATGTTTGCACAACCTTTTGAATACGTTAAAAACACAGAATTGTACACTTTCAATGGGTGAATTGTAGGGTATGTAAATTAGAGTCAGTCTTCCTTATTCATATATTCCCTATTTATTAATTGACCTATTTGCTAAAATTTATTTGTAATCCCAAGATCCAAAGTTGCAAAGTTTCTGTGGTCATTTGTGGACACGCACGGAGCTGTGAGCATTTGCACCGCTGGATGCACACAGTATCAGCCGAGGCTGGACAAGGCTTGGTTTCAGCCTTCACACTGCAAACCAGAGCCCTTTTCAAGGTATAGTTAGTGCCAAGTTTTTTGCTTTTTCCTGCTGGTTTTGCTGTTTAAAATGGCCCCTAAGCACAATGTCACAGCACTATCTTGTACTCCTAAGCCTAAGAAGGCTGTGATGCGTCTTGTGGAGAATGTATACGTATTAGAAAAGCTTTATTCAGGCCTAAGCTACAGTGCTATTGGCCCCGAGTTCAATGTCAATGAATCAACAATCTATAGGGTGGCACAAGAGTAAGTTTACAGTTCTTCATATGGAAAATAATACAATAGTTAATAAATGATAATACAAGAATAAACTGTGTTTCAAGTACTCACAACTACAAACCGACTTTTGCCCCACGCTATATATAAAATAAGGGGTCTATGAACAGAAATCCACATAAAACAAGGTAACGTACGGATCGGCTGACAGAAACGTGATCAAAGGTTCCCAGGAACCTAACACTGGTTCCGCCCCCACCCACCCCAGGTTCACCCCTTCGGTGTGGGAGGCCACTGTACAGACCACCACTGCGGTAACGAGACTGACTGTGCACCTCAATAAGGTTGTCATTTTCAAAGTTATTTGTTTGTCTTAGATAAAACTGGAAAATAAGAAATAGCAAAAGGCTAATGGCTCTCTCTGGAGTTTTTTGGGGTTTTTTTTCTTTGTTTACTTTTGTTACAATAAAAATTATTTTCTGCTTTCAAAAAAGCAAGCACTGGACTTGCAGCACCGGCAGAGGAGTGAGCCCACAACTGGCTTCTTCGGACCTCGCTGACTGTCGTTACGAACGTGGCCCGTGGTACTGCAGGATGCAGGGTGTGGGCAGCCTGAAGAGGAGCGAGCTGGAGAGCAGGCCCTTCAGTTCTGCACGTGGACCGGCCCACACCCCAGCGTTGCTGCGGGCTGTGCGCACACAGGCCGGACCCGGAGGAGTCCAACCCGGGCTCTGAGAAGTGAACTGACTCTGGAGCCACTGTTCACAGACAGTGGGGGACCACTGAGAGCCTGAGTCTGACCAGGCCAACGCCTGCCGCAACAGGCCAACAAGAAAGATGCGCCATTCTGTAGAGGATATTACCAGAAACCAGCGTCTTATGATACAACATTCAAAACTGGACCCAGAAGAAAAGGTGGCAGGAGAACCCAGAACATGGGTCCGAAGAGGGCAACGGTTCCTCTGAGGTGCTAGGAATAGGAGGAATGGCAAGGAGTAAACAGCTGGGGCAGTTACTGTGCGACGGCTTCTGTCTTCTTTAGGAAAGCCGGAGAGAACGGGGGAGCACCAGGAACTTCCAGAGGTGGTTCAGGGTTTAGAATTATCAGTGTGGGCTATGGAAAGGGCAGACAAGAAAACTGCTACGCAGTACCGGGGTCCCAGCTGGGACTGTAAACACTAGTCCGAATGTGGTTCAAATCTACATGAATAAAATGTTTTCTCCCATAAGGCTCGATTATCTGGGAACCTAAAATGAGAAAGGACTGACCGAGGGCTGAGGATCTTCAGGGCTAGCATGGCAGAAGGACAAGAAGGGGCTGTGACTACAAAGCCACTCTTCCTTGGAAAGTTGGAGTTGGGCGCCCCTTGGCCTGCTCAGTGAACGCGTGTGCCCCCTCCAGCTAGTTGCGTTGCCTCCAAACCATCTGCTTACATCCGGTCTCTCCTCTTCAGAAATGTGAGTGCTGTGTCTTGTCCGGAGCGCTGTCCTTGACAGCCAGTACCCGGATAATGGCTAGCCCCTCACGGGCGCTCAGTGAGTGAGTGACACTCACTGATGCGGAACGTGTTTAGGAAGAGACGGGCAGGGACCGGCACTGTGTTAAAGGCCCCCACACACTGGTAAGCGGAACAGGCATGGTGCCTCCCCTCCGGAAGCTTACAGACCAGTGGGAAACATGTCAATAAGGAAACAATTACAAAGCTATAAAGTGTTTTGTGTACTGAGAAGGCAACACACGCAAGGATAAAAAATAAGAGGGGAACCTATTTTTAATCAATTGCTCAGGGCAATCTTTTCTAAGGAGGGGACATTTTAGCTAAAACCTGAAGGGTAAGAAAGGGCCAGTTTTGTGAAGAAAAAAAGAAAAGGATATCCAGGTAGAGAAAAAACATGCAAAAGACCGGAGGTAGGAAATTGCCCGGCACACTTCAGGATACATACACTTATCCCTGTATGCAGGGAAACACACAGACGGCATTACCTTACGCCGATCTTATAGAGAGAAACGAAAAATCACAAGAGCAGCAGTTTAGTTCTGAGCACCTCAGCCCAAAGCCTGCTTTCTGCCTTTCTGCCTCCTTTTCTTTCTGCTCTCTTCACAGGGCCAAAAGGAAATTTCTCTTTACCGCTTTCATATATTGTAACAATGCTGGCTGCTGCCTGAAGACTATTTTTAAAATAGCAACATAAAACCGCAATATAGAAATTATCCAGACAGGGGTGAAATTCTAATGGGAATAAACTAGACTTCAGGTAAGTCATGGAAAAAGCACAGCAAGCCAAGGTATTTTAGTATTTTCTTGAACAACTATTGATCTTAACCCCACACACCAAAACTTCGGCCGTAAACCATAACTCTAAGGAGCTCCAGCCCAGACCATGGACAGTGTTTTCTCAGGGACCCTGCCTATGCTCCACCAGCCCACTGATGGGGATCTGGTCCTGGTCATCGGGGAGAAGATCCTCCTGACCCCTCCCCCTCAAAACCACTCATTTCTTCCCCTCTCACACCATAAATACAATGACCACCAGAAATACACCTTTTATAAGGAACATACATATAAAATATGTTGTCCGATGCTCAACAGTGCTCCTGACAATACCCTTAGTTTCACTGAGAGCCCTAGAGCAACCTTAGGTCAGGCCAGGTTTCACACACTATGAACTCAAACACAAATCTGCTTTTTGCTAGCCTTACCACTCCCAGCTCAGTAAGTGCCTGTCAGCCTGGTTTAATCTAGTGCTCATCCTCTGCGGTCTGCCCTACCTGTCTTCCGCTGGAAGCCTCTGGCAGGTGCTTGGGTGGAAGATGCTGATGGCCGTCCAGAAGCAGATCTCCCCTCCTTTCCGCTGCCCCGCCAGTCGGCTGCTGCCTGGGGTAGAAGCTCTGAAGGATACAGAAGCACCCACCCCGCTGCATGAGTGGTGGCGCCATGGTAGTGAAAATGCCGTAGGCTGCAATGGTGGCCCTGAGGTCCTCTACAGAGGTCAGAATAGTCTGACACATTATAGCATAAAAGTAGACATTATACTTCTTGCCAGTATTATGGATCTTAAGAGTATCCACAAAGCAATCATTAAGTTTCTTCACCTATAAAACGAGGATGATAATAGAATCTATCTCCCAGGGTTATTGTGAGAATTACATGAGACAATGGACACAAAGTTCTAAAACAATTTTAGCCATGGGTAAGTGCTTAAGAATGTAAGCTGTTAATCACAATATTAATATGATTGATATTATTAATAAGAGACAAGCCCTGGCTGGTGTGGCTCAGTGGATTGAGCGCCAGACTACGGAAGCAGAGGGTCACTGGTTCGATTCCCAGTCAAGGCACATGCCTGGGTTGTAGGCCAGGTTCCTCGGTGTGGGGAGTACAAGAGGCAACCACACATTGATGTTTCTCCCTCTTTTTCTCCCTCCCTTCCTCTCTGTCTAAACATAAATAAATAAAATCTTTAAAAAAGAGAGAGACAATTCCATCATCACCATCATCATCACTGTTGTCAGTAGCACAGCTCTGACAAGCTCAGATCAAACTCCAATTTACTTTTTGCTGCTTATTCTTTGCTCTGCTCTGCCTGCTTGCTGACGGAGCCTGGACCCTGGATGTCATGTGGGACATATTCATAGCCCCCCACAACTAACCCCCCTCTCCACGGTGGGGCCTGCTCAGAGCCCCGTGCTGGGAGGCGACATAACCCTGAACATCGGTTTTCCAAGCAGAGGCACCATCAGGGCAGCAACTGGTCAGAATGGAGTGACACCTCACAGAATGACAGGATATTGCATCTTTGTCTATTATTACTGACCTTAAAACTGAACCCCTGGAGCAGTGACTACATTGCCCTGTCAGTCTCAAGCCAAAACATAAGCAATTCACTCCCTGCCACGGACTCCTCATTGAAGCATGCTCTGCTTATTCTCTGGGAGAGGCTCGGTGTTGACTACTGGGCGAAACAGGCCGACAGCACTCGGAACCAATTCCTCCCCTGAACTCTCATCTCTCAAAAAATGATGTTGTTCGATATACTTGTTTTAAAGGAATAACAAAATACAAAACTCATAGACCTCAGTGACAGTCCCAGAATAATGACACGAGGGTAACTTAACAGTTAGGGTGTGTGTGTTTGCGTTTAATGTAAAACTTCCAAACACACAACAAAGTGGGAGCACAGACAGTACAATGAGTCCCAAGGTGCCACCACCCAGCTTCAACAATCAGCCACATTTTCTTTTTTCATGGATCTCTTCTCCCACTTTTTTCCTGGAGTATTTTAAAGCAAATCCCAGATTATTCTGCCACTTTTTTTTTCTGCATGGGGAAAGTCTTCATTCAACAACACATTTGAAAGAAAATAAGGCAACAAGACAATATTTTTATAATACTGCCAGCACTTTCCCAAGGTACAGCCAGGACACAAGCTGGTGGCATTTCCACAAGTAGTCCTCCTTGGCGTCCCCAAAACCTCTGTGCACAAACACCAGAGGCAGCAGGCAGCCATCTTACCCTTCATCACAGCCACTGGCGGACCGTGTGCCTGGGCCGGTGCACTGCTGCAGCTGACCGAGAACGGAATCCCTTCAGTACTTACAAAACAGTGTATAAGGTCAAATAAAAATGCTAAATGACTTGAGTTTAAAAAAAAAAAAAAACAGGGAAAAACTTACTGTTAAGCAATCAATATTATATAAAACCTGTCTCTCATTTAACCCAAGTGACGGAGGTATGCTTTCTCACCTGGGGTCTTTAGAATGGGCTCCTTTCGAAATAACTTAGCCTGACTCTAGAGGCCTTAATTCTCTGTACCCTATGCATCTACGTATATAGCTTCATAAGCTGCAGCCCAAATCTTAAGCGATTTTGTCTTCGTTACTCTTTCGGAAAGCGGCAGTCCCCCCACGGTGTCCTGCTCTACCTGATCTCCAGAGGAGGCTGGGGGGCTGACATAGTGACAGCACTCCAGAGGCAAGTCATCTCCCACGGTCTCTTCTCTCATAAGAGATGACGGCTGCTTGAAAAGGGCATTCTAGAGGAACAGCAGAAACAGAAAGGAAACTAGCACCCAGAGCAGCATGCTAATCACAACATGGTAGGCTGCGGTGAGAACTCCAGGGAAACGGTGCCAGGTGAGGACATTCTGGTACCTTTTCATCTGAACAAGGAGGTTACATTTTTAGCTCAACTCTGTAGACCTTAATTTTTAATCCCAAACCATATACATGACAAACTCCTCAAATGTTAAGGAACTGAGGATCTGCTGCTTTTTCCCACATGATTCATGTAGGAGGCAATTACCAGAAGGTAAGTGCATGGACTTCAGCGAAAGTTGTAACATCATCTTTGTGAATTAAAACACCGATTGTACAACAAGAATGTGAACGTGGTTGATCAGCCTTGTGAATGACAGAGCTCATTTGACTGAGACAGTTCATTAGGCCAGGGGCCCCCGCACCTGACTCTGCACTTCACATTACCAGAGGTTGAGAATGTCTAAAATCCAGTCCCCGGGTGTCCTGTTTCTCTCTCTCTTATTCTGCTCTACCCGATCTCTGACAAAGGCCTGGTCCTGGCCTTTAGGAGTCAGAGACTGATAACCTGCTGGAGAAAAGTCATCTTTCCCTTTCTCCTTTATCACATCACAATATGGCTCCTTGAAGCATACTTTGTAAAAGAAAAAATACAAACTGTAAATTGCTTAGTAGGAGTAATATGACAGCAATAATATCCAGGCCTCACTGAGAACCTTACGGTAATTTTTTAAACTCGGGATAATGTGAAATTCTATGGAATCAAACAGAAAACCACACTTCTCGTCAGTCCCAAAGCCTAGCTGAGAACAGTCTTGGTGAGCTCCAGACTGCACCCTGCACAACTCGGTTCCCGCTGGCCTCTCTCCGTCCTCTGCTCTCCCTGGCCGCTGATGGGGACCTGAGCTCGGTGCCTGTGGGGAAGATCCTGATGGACATCTGAAGGGAACGCCTCTCTCCCTCTGCTACAAAATTGAGGCTGGCTGCTTTAAATTGCTTTATTAAAGAAAGCACACAAAATACCAACTGTTCAGATAAGAAAGATAGTTTAACCAATAATACTTTAGGCTATAGCGAGAATTCGGAGTTATCTGAGGTCAGAGTTTAACTGGACATCTTATGGAATAAAACAAAACCCTATACTCTCGTCCACATAAGCCCAGTCACATCCCTAAGAAATTTACTTCCTGCTGACCCCTTTCTTCTCTTTTAGGATGAACTGACCTCTGGTGGAGGGCTAGTCTTGGAACCTGGGTTAACAGTGCTGTTGGACACTGGTGGGATACTCTTTTACCCACCTTCAGCTGTCAGAGATGACAGCTGCCAAAAATAGTTTCCCTAATGAAGATTATTTTTAAGTAAATTGTCCAGACAGGGGTAATATGCTAATGATATTACTATAAGACTTAATGAGAACTCTATAGAGTTTTTAGAAGTTAACCAGGAAATTATTTTTCCAACTATGAATCTCCAAATCAGTTGCAATACAGTCCCCACAAATCCAACCCCAAAACTTAAGTAGTTCATTTCTTCTTGCCATATCTCCTTTCCACTCTATTTTACCTGGTATCTGGGTAGAAAGTCCTGGTCTTGACATTTGGGCAGAATATCCTGTTCTCTGGACAAAACACACTGGTCTCTGGGTAGAAAATGCTGCTCTTGAAATCTGAGTAGAACATGCTGGTCTTTGGGCACAAAATCCTTGTTTGAACATTTTGGTATAAAATCCGGGTCCTGATATTTGGGTTGAATAGTCTGGACCTTGCATAGAAAATGTTGGTCTTGATATTTGAGTAGAATATTTTTGTCATTGGGTAGAAAGTTCTGGTCCTGACATGTGGGTAGAATATTCTGGTCTTCGGGTGGAAAAGCCTGATTTGTGGACAGAAAATCCTGGACTTCCAACTGTATACTTCCATCTTCAAGGTCAACACTCTGGGCTTCCAGCACAATACCCTGAGTTTCTGTCCTAACAACCTGGGCTTCAGGCTCACTGGCCTGGGCTGTGGGCTCCACAGCTTGGCCTTCGGGCTCCACAGCCTGGAAGCGCGGCTCCATATTCTGGGCTCCCAGCTCAGCGCTCTGGACTCCTGTGAAATCCCCACGGGCTCCGGGAAGATAGTCCCAGGCTTCCGGCAGAGCATCCTGTGGGCCCTGAAGCTGTACCTTCTTTGGCTCTTCCTCTTTCATCACAGCAGATAATGGATTTTTGAATTGTATTTTCTAAAAGTGAACATAAACATCAAATACAGAATTCCAGGTGGTAGCAGCACTCTAGCTTTTCCACAAGACCCCTAAAAAACCCTGAAAGGGTGTGGCAGTCACACAATTATTAGAACAAAATGTGAAATTACAGTCTTCGCTCAGCTTAACCTAGATCTACAATCCCAAACCAGTACGACAGTGCTGGCGTCCCTGGTCCACAGTGTGATTAGTTTAATTCCTATTATACTATCTCCTTTCACTGTGCTTTACCCGAACTCTGCCGAAGGGTCTGTCCTTGTCTTCCAAAAGCAGATCCTGTTGGTCCGACCAAAACAAATTTTCTCTCCTTTTCTTGTCTATTGTAATAGATGACGATTCCTTAGAGTCTGGTTCCTAGAGGACACACAAACAAAAATTTTTAAAATAAAAATCCTTAAAAATCCCAAATGTATCTATTTCAGGAAAAAACAATGTGCTTGCAATAAAATCCTAGGCTTTAGCACACTACTAATACAGTTTTAGTAGGTCAGTATAGTCAAATATTATAAAAACAGGACATCACAAGAGGAGCACAAGATTGTACCCTGAAAACTATAAAACAGTGTTGAAATGAATTAAAGAAGATCTAAATAAATAGAGAAATCCCCACCTTCATGGATCTCTGAAGACAATATTATAAAGACAACCAGAAACTCTTACATTTGCAGTCAGCTAATTTTCAACAAGAGTGTAAAGACAATTAAATGGAGAAAGAACAGCTTTTTCAAAAAATTGTTTTGGGACAAGCAGATATCCATGCAAAAGAATTAAGATAGAACACTTCCCATGCCACGGATAAAAATGAACTACAATGGATCACGGGCCTACACAACCGCTGAACTATAGAACTGTCAGAAGAGCACACAGGAGGAGGCCTCCACGACTTCAGAGAAAGCAGTGGTCTCCCAGACGCCACACCGGACGAGCAAGCAACAAAAGAAAACAACAGATAAACTGGGCTACATCAAAATGTAAAACTCTGTGCTGCAAATGACAGCACTAAGAAAGTGAAACGACAACCCACAGAATGGGAGAAAATCCTTGCAAATTGTGTATCTGACTTGTACCCAGAATATATAGAAAACTCTTATAATGTGATAATAAAAAGACAACCCAATTAAAAAATGGGTATCACATTGACATTTTCTCCACAGGAAATATGTATATGGGCAATAAGCACAAGAAAAGATGCTCAAGATCATCAGTAATTAGGCAAACACAAGTGGAAAGTACAGAGTGATACCACTTCACGCCCACTAGGGCGGCTGCACTCACAAAGAGGGATGATGCCAAGGACGGGAGAGGGTGTGAGGACCCAGAAACCCTCGCACGCTGCTGATGGGAAACAGCTGGGCTATCTCCTATCCGCCACAATAACAACAAACACAAAGTTATCACATGACCCAGAAGTTCCTCTAACTAGAGAAATGAACATCCACACAAGAACATGTACACGACTGCTCACAGCACAATTCCTCATAAAAGCTGAGAGGCGGAAACAATGAAAACGTCCATGGACTAACTGGTGAGTGGATACACTAACGCGATACGGCCATACGGTGGGACACTACTCAGCAGTAAGAGGAAGTGTTGATTCACGCTACGAGTGAGTGAACTTTGAAAATATGCGGCCAGGTAAAAGAAGCCAGTCACGGAAGCCTGCCACATACGATGATCCCATTTACACGAGAGACCACAACACGCCGATCTGCAGAGACAGAAGGGAGACCAGTGGTTGTCGAGGACTGGGGACAGGGATGGACGGAATCAGGAGCCACAGCTAACAGGTGCCGGGCTTCTTCCAGGGGTGAAGGGAATGCTCCCATTTAGGTTGCAGTGAGAGTTGCACAACCCTGCAGATATATTAAAAACTGCTGAATTGTACATTTTAAGTGGGTGAATTGTTAGCTATGTGAATTATACATCTCAATAAAACTGTTTAAAAAAATACTAGTGATAAGCTTAACCCTTAAACCCATCCTTCAATAACTGTGCACAGGTCTAACGAGCCGTTCTTTTCTGCCCTCCGCGCTTTCCACCTTCCTACCTGACTGCGTAAATCTGTGGTCTCTGCAGCACTCGGAGGCCTGGCAACCCTGAAAGGGTAGCTCTCCTTTCGTTCCTATGTTTACCCTGTGGGTGCTGGCTTCCTACAAAGTGCTTTCTGAAGAAAATCAATACAAATACAAATCGTCTAGCGAAAGCGATATGCTCATGACAATAAGGGGGGTTTGTCTGAAAGACCTGGCCTGACCTTAGCAGGTTATGGTAGTCTAATATACAATAAAAAACAAACAGTTCCACTTCCAATGCACAAATGCACAAATAAGTCATTCATACATCACACATGGAGTGAAACAGGCTGTCATTTAGAAATGACAATCTGCCCTTATACTAGTCAGTAACAATTTCGGAAGGCTTATCATTTTGTCTTGGCGACCTGACAGAGGGCAAGCAAGTACATCTTTGATTTATATCTTCAAATCTGGAACAGCAAGAACAGCCAGATGGGGTGTAGTGTCAGTACAAATAAGTCTGACAAGGCAACGAAACCAGAGCTCAGACAGGTCACAGACTGTTCTCCCTTCTGACTGCAAGACTCCCACTTCAGATGACTGAGAAAGTAGAAAACCGCGGGTTTGTGAGAAAGACTACATACTTGATATAAGAAAAACTTCACTAACTTCTTAATCATTCCGAATTACAAGGTGCTTTGGTTTCTGGTGTTACACCCGAAAAACACACACACGCTGTTTGGAATCGAGCAGCGGCGGACTGAATTCGTCATCATCGCTATCACAATAATGATGCATTACAGTTAAATGCCACCTCTGACAACTAAAACTGGTTTATACAAGAATGTTATCTCAGACCTAATCCTCCCTTCTACTGGATAACTACTCCAGTCAGACCTGTGACAGTACTCTTTGCGGAAAAACAATCCAACGGTTTGAACATGCTCCGTACAATATAAAATATCGGCCTCTAAAACCTGATAACCCTTTTTTCTAGAAGGTGTCTAATGGCCTCATTCTAACAGGACCCTGGAGTCAATCTATGGTCCAAACTATAGTACAGTAAGTCACTGCGGAGAATTTAATACAAAAGAAACTCTACTGTGAGTCACAGTAAGACGCTAGAAAAAGGTAACCATTCTGAAGCATCTAAGACGGAATGCCATATGTGGACATACACCCTGTCCACTTGCGTTTTTATATTTAACTATAAGTTTCTTAATTCACACTGGAGAGGAGGAGAGGAGGACGTTATAGTTTAGTATTCTACCAACCACAAACGTATGAGTGACAAATGTTTTTGACTGTTATGTGGAAATACTTAAGGAAAAAATACCAAAACTAAAACATAGATGCATCATCTGGGAAAATGTAAAAGAATACGAAATAGGAAGCAAAATCGAGAAAGAACTAAATAAGACAGAGTCGATGATGTCAAAAAAAAAGTAAAAAAAGACTAGTGGTCGATTTTTTGAGATTCTACCTATCAAAACTTGAAATTAACCCTAAAATTAAGTAAACACAGGAAAGTGTAGAGTTTAGCATCTAAATTTGTGAACCCCAAAATAAGGAGGTACCAAAGCAATGCTATTTTACAAGTATAGCCTTAAATATCATTTTAAGTCCAGGTCCACATTTCGGTTCCAATTATTCACTCTTACCTTATCTTTTTTTTTATAATGTTAGCTTATTTTTTAAAGATTTTATTTATTTATTTTTAGAGAGGGAAAGGAGGGAGAAAGAGAGAGAGAGAGAGAAACATCAATGTGCGGTTGCTGGGGGCTGTGGCCTGCAACCCAGGCATGTGCTCTGACTGGGAATCGAACCTGCGATGCTTTGGTTCGCAGCCCGCACTCAATCCACTGAGCTACACCAGCCAGGGCTTACCTTATCTTTTGAATCAAAACGATTCATTTAAAAGAATACTGGTATTTTTTCCTAACTAGAAAGCAAAATATATACAATACAGAAAATTTTTGAAGAAAACCAGGAAAAGAAGATAAAAATCCCCTGTAATAAAACAACCCAGAAACAACCAGTGTTGACTGATTCTTGGTCTATGTACATGGCGTTCTCTCTATTTTGCTTTAGTGTTTTCATAACACTTCTCACTTGAAATTATATTCCATGTAGAATAGAACAGACACCTATGTGAGTATTTGTCACACACCTCCCCACCAGCACACAAGCTCCTTAAGGGATCTTGGTCCCTCCTCTGCCACTGCAAACCCTGCCCCTCAAACAATGCCTTGGCAATGGCAGATGTCCTTTCAATATTGGCTGAATGAATTTTTTAATTGAGGTTATATTGTATATAATTTTGTATCCTACTTTTTTCACTGAACTTTATGTCACAGACACTTTACCTTGTCTTTAGATGTTCTTTGAAAGCATATTTTTTAGAAAGGCTATATAGAAAGACATCATCATTTTTCAACCATTCCCTACTATTGGTATTTAAGGTTATTTCCAATTATTTTATAGATCTAAATAATGGTGAGATGAGATATAAATAAATCTTCATCTGTATTTTTATCCCTACTTTTAAAAACAATTTATTAAAAAATTAATTTACCTCTTGGGTGGGAAAGCTCTTCCTTGTATCATCTGGAAACACTGATGCATTTTTTTCACTCACAGTTTTAAAGGATGCCAGCCGGCGACGTGCCTGTTTCATGGTTTCACTAAGCTGCCAGGAAAAGGGGGGAAAAAGCAAACAAAAACTGGATAAAGTCTTAATACCAAATCCACTAAAGTGTTCCAACATGAAAACAGGCCCCTATTATTAAAAAATGCCAGACCTAAGACAAGAGGATTACTTGCAAAGGAGACGGGAACCTGCTGATAGTGTTGTTACAACACCATTTTTGTTATTCTAAGAGACTGATTTCATAACTTGATTATAAGTGCTATTACTCAAATTGTTTTATAATAATGCACATTTTATATTATGTACACAAAAATATCAGAACCTGGAAGTCTGAGTGAATACACTTAGAAATTACCGAACAGACACATTCCCTACCTTCTATCCATCTTCCCAATAAGGAATTATTCCTTTATTTCTTCAACTGGCCCGCCCATGCCTAATTGTCTTTTATCACTCCTTGCTAGATTTCTCTATTCCTAGTCCTCCTAAAATTCTTTTCTTCCATTTACATAAATCCCTCCTTCACCACTAAGTTAACTAATAATACAAACTCAAACCTCTCAACAGAACCAATGAGTCAGTTTTAAGTACTCTAAGTAACAGCTGATAAAGAGCATGAACACTAAATATGTTGACTTTGTGTTTACTCCTAATCTCTATCCAGTAATTTCAGTGAGCACCTACTTTGATTTCTTTTTCAGAGAAGCACAGCTTTCACAAATATGTATAGAATGTTCCTTTAAGGAAAGTACAGAAATGAGCAAAGTACTTTTTTTTTAGGCTGAGCAGTACATACCACATGAAAGAATAGCATATCCCTGCATTACTCAGTAAAATTAGAGCAAAGCAGGGACCAGCTGTAACCCAACCAGTGAAAGTTTAGAGAGATTAGTTCCCCTTTGAAGGGAAATCATGACTATGATTTACAGATATGAATAATAAATGCTTTATGATTTTTACTAATAGTGATCTAGGGGCAAAAACACCCACCCCCAGCTCAGTTTCCTTTCAGCACAGCACCTCTGTTTTGTCCTTGCTTCTAGAAGGTCTATACCTCAAGCCAGAGCAGTCAGCTTGAAACTGCACTCTTTATTCCACGAGTAAGATTTCTACATCTGGTTAGTTAGCACGGAGTGGCTAAAGAGGCCACAACGGTTACTTACAATGCAAGGAAAGATACATGTGCAGTTGAGGTTATGAAAAAGTACAAAGCCATGAATATGCCTACTTTTACTCACTGCCAAGTGCAATGCATGTCACTGCCCTGCACGATGTAGCAGGTTTAAATTAGAGTCCACAATTTCTCTTTCCCATCAAGTCTAAGCCTCTATTAAAGTCACAGATTGATTTTAGTCCCTTAAACAGGAATTCAACTGGCCCAGCAGTTGAAATATATATTATATTCATTCTGTTCTCTGTCACTGAAACCGCAGGGATGTTACAAATCAAAAGTCTTCAGCAAACCTCAGTCCAAAGGCCCTTTCAATGAATTGCTATGAGAACTGAACAATGACTACCTGAAGATATCCGGTCCTAATCCCCGAAACCTTTAACTGTTTCTTTAAAAGGAGAAAGGACCTTTGCAGGTGTGATTAAGTCAAAGATCTTGGATGAGGAGATAATACTGGATTATCCAGATGGGCCCTAAATGCCATCACAAATACCCTCATAAGAGGTAGGGAAGATCTGACACACGGAACCGGGGAAGGCGGTGGAAAGACAAAGGCAAGGATGGGTCTACGGTGGCCGTGAGCACAGGAATGCCAGCAGACATCCAGAGCTGGAAGAGTCAAGAGACAAATTCCCCCTTGAACCTGTGGAAGAAACACAGCCCTGCTGACACCTTGACTTTGGCTCACCGACACTGGCTGTGGACTTCTGGCCTTCAGAACCGAAGACCAGAGAATACACTTCTGCCTTTTGAAGCCACTAAGTTTGAGGTCATGTGTTACAGCAGCCACAGGAAACTAATACAAGGACCGAAGTCACTGAAACCGCAGGGATGTTACAAATCCAATTATGCGAAATGAATAGGTACATAAGTACATTTCTCTTATTGCGAGATAATGATGATCATTACATATGTTTGTGAGTGTGTGTATGTATATGTGCATTTGTGTGCATAACATATGCGTGTAAGTTAAAAAACATACTTATGTGTGTGTGCGTGTGTGTGTATGTGACTCCTCAAAACATAAAACTTGACTCAAATCTTTTCTATACTGAAAGCTTAGACACAGTTTTCAAACTTTTGTAGCTTTTATTAGTAAAGACCGGCACTGAATCTTTAACCAAGATTAAAGACTCCCTGATGCAAATGAGTTGTTCATAATTACACAGAAAGCCTAGTAAATGTAACTATCAATGAGCAAAGGGATTGCTGACTGATAAAATAAAATGTTCTATACAAGTAAATTTTGAGGCTTAAATCTCAAAATCTAAAGGAAACAATGATCATAGTAAAACGAAATTTAAAACATCAAAGATATAGTATACAATTAAACAAATGTATAGATTATATATCTATGGCATTGTTCCCCATTCAAAGTTCCTATTTCCTCCAGTTCTTTTTAATGTAATTTTTTTTAGACAATTAGGGATTAGAAACAAGGAATTTATATGTAACTGTATAAAAGAAACATAGTGTAGAAACACAACATAGGTCATGGGAAAAGAGTATAGATGATTCTCACATTTACAGAATTCCACTTACTCTACTGCCATGAGGGCCTAATGCCCATTTTAAATATATGTTAATGCCATACAAATCTACCCAAAGTTACAATCAAGGTGCAATGCAGTTTATTCACAAATGATAGCAGACTGACTTCTAAATGTGTTTAACTTTTCAATGGCCACAAAAGTAGTACACAATAAAAATGAACCCCAAAGCAATGCATCAATTGCATGAGCTTTCTTTCACCATTAAGTAGGCACATCAAGCTTCAGGCTGGCTAGTAACCTAGACCTAATACAAAGAGGCAGGCTGGGCCAAAAAAGATTCCTTATCTTACTTAATGAACTAGGAAGTAGTCAGAGACAGGAACTGAACCTAAACGGTGCTAAGCTGGAAAAACAAGGCTAAAGAAGTCTCAAGAATGCCAAAGTTTCAGAGCTGTGACAAGGAGAATCCCAGGTAACAGTAGGAAAGTCAGCAAGAGAGAGGCACACGTGGAGATACAGGGTGACCAACTCTCCCAGTCTGCCGGGAACCGTGCCAGGTTCACACTGAAAGTTTCAGATCCTGGGAGAACCCTTGAGCTCAGGCAAATGGGGAAGGCTGGTCACCCTGGGAGAACAAGTGAATCAATCAAGTTAATGGTCAAATTCCAGTGTGAAGGTCAAAGATCTCATGCTGCTGGGACCATTGGTGCTACTGCAGATCCAGAAAATCCCTCTGGCCGCAGGCTCCTGAAGGAAGTCGGGATTTGTGTGAGTTTGTGATTCTGCCTTTATTACCCCATGCATATACTTAAAATAAATGTACCCCTTGCTCGGGTTAGCCTGATTTCTTGCAGCTAAAAATGCCTCATTGAAACACTGTTTTTATTCAGTGATAGATTACAGAAAACTTAGCAGGTTATCCCACATCTCTTAAACCTTTACTTAACTACCAAAATTAATTGCTATTCCCCAGTTTGAAACAGCTGGAAAACTTGCATTATAAAAAGAAAATTAAAAATAAAAAACAAAAATTAAAAGCTGTGATATACCATGCTAGAGAAGAAATAGTGGCAAACTTAATAGTCTACAGGCAAACAGAAAGTTAGTATATGGTAAGAATAACCAGCTGTTCAATTCCTCACCAAAATGAAGTTACCCAGGGACGCCGCGGAAAGCCGGCCCCCAGAGGGGAGCACCGGCCCTAACACAGCGCAGGGGCTGAGCTGGTTCGTGCGAGCGCTCAAGGTTCCTCCCGGGTCTGTGACTGCAGACCCTAACTGCAGCTGCCCTATCTTGTCTCACCTGAAAACAAGCAGGCATTGGGAATGTGGGAATCCAAAAGGAAGAAAAACGACAGGTATAATCATTTCCCTGACGTGTTCTTAGAAACCGTCACAATATTTTATTCTCCACTGCTTGAGAGTACGAAACTAGGCCCAGAGGGTAAAAATTAAAGGGAGGAAGATTTTCACTCACTACATTGAAAAAAGACTTGTAATTATTTCAAATTTTCTAAAAATTAAATAAAAGTCTAAAAAGTGAGTTGATCAATAGTGGCAGCGTTTTCTAGCAGAAACTAGATGGATATATGTGTATATATGTATATATACACACACATATACACACACACATATATATACACATTTGAGATATTATACAATAAAAAGAATTCCTTAGAGAGAGAAAGGTTAGACTAGAAAATGTCTTTTGTAACATTTAATTTAAGGTGCAAATGAAGTCAAACCTGTTGGAAACTTCAAGCATACACAGAAGTAGACAGAATACTACAACAAACCTCCACATACACACCAACCAGATTTCATATATCAACCCCCGGCTAATCTTGCTTTATTTATAGCCCCCTACTTCACTTCACCTTTATATTATTTGAAATATACCCCAGAAGTCAAACCATTTCATCCTTAAATAAAGGATGAACTATTCCAAGCAAGACTTTATGTCTCTATCACTCCAAGACACTAACGTCCAGAAAGTGAATTGCATTCACCATTTATTCAGTTTAGTAGATAACTGAAGGCATCAGAGCTTGAGGTCGCATTGACGAGCTCTTAGTGCCATCTAGTGGATAAAAACTGCAACAGAAGCAGTAAAATTAGCAAGTACCGTCCTGCTTAAAGTAGTTTCAGTCACTGAACATTCTTCAGTTCATCTTCTTTTAAGAAAATACTGTATAAAAACTTTTTAAAATTGTGTAACTTTAAGCTTCTCATAACCTGACTTCCTCTGACCTATCTAACCTCATTTGCTGTTTTCTCCTCTGTAAACTATTATCAGAAGGGTTCTATCACTTGTTCCCAAATATGCCAAGCCCATTACATATTCTAGGCTTTCAATTGCCCCTCCTATCTCAAAATTCTCCTGAATTTACCAGATCAATTCAGCTTAACAATTCAGAACACACAGTTCAATTCCACCTCTTCCGGGAATTCTTCCCCGAGTAGTCCTCTGGAATTTTAATTTTTTTGAACTCTCACAATTTTATCACCAAAAACAGCAAATGTCTCTAACTTAGTATCTAATAAATAGGAGGCCTATTAATCTTGTATCTCTACTTGTAAATATAAACCCCACAAAGGGTCCTATTTCACATTTCATTAGTATCTCTACAATGTTTAACAAACAGTATATCTGATGGACCCATCTATTTATGTACTATACAGGCAAAATAAAATCCTCAGACAGTGGAATTTATAGCTACAAGGGCAATACAAGCAAGGACTATGTCTGTCTTAGTCGATATTCTATCCCTTTTATTTTATGCAGTGCCTGGCTCAATAGCTACTTGCTCAACAAATTGTTCATAATCTTATAAAAGAAAACAAAAATGATGGCTACAAACACAAAAAAAAAGACCAAAAAAAGTTACAGCTTGGGACAAAGAAAAAACATTTTTTTTAAAAAGCAATTCAGCGTAACATGTGCTTGTAAGGCTTCCCCCGTTTACACTAATAGCGCAGCTGGGTTTGCTTCATGCTTACGGACAGCACGTCACGCTTACACAGCTTTTGTTTTCACATAATCATCATTTCCCACATTTTACTCTCCTTTCACTATCACTAGGAATACAACTTTTCAGTGATGAGATGAAGAATAATTCCCATAAGAAACCTGAAAAATGCATCTACTGGACTCAAGCTCAGGCACAGGAAGAGGGGAGCTGATTGGATGGCGTCGAACAAGTCAAGTGGATGGATCTACTATTTGCGGTGGTTAATTTTTAAAGACTGGGTACATTAAATGAACCGCTAAATGAAGGCCAAGGTTAAAAAAACTCTGAATGTGTTAACTGACAGTTTCCGATATTGTTACTCGACTTTTGGACCTATTCACTCAACAAAGGACAGGAAAAAAACACATAAACAAAGTGCACCATAAATGTATTAAACTTTTTTGCAACAGTGGTTAGGAATCGCTTCTGTTCAAATGCTACAAACTTACCCAAACACAATTCAAACAAAATTGGAAAATGTACGTCCTTTGACTCAAAGCTCTTTCTAATAAGGTTTGAAAGTTAATACTTTAGCACCTTACATTAGATGACTCCAAAGTATCTTATTGAAAATAAATATACATTTTTTAAGTATTTATAAAAATAAACACCATCCCAGTAACTCCCCACTTTACAGAGACAAAAGGAGGTGATGAAAAGTGAAGCTGCCTGTGAAACCTGCTAACCTCTACTTCACGTCCTAAGTATGTCACACATCTAAAAAAACCAGACATAACGCACAGTATGTACTTACAGCCTGGGCTTGTTGGAGCAATTGATTCTGGTTCTCTCTGTCTTCTAGTCCATCCCCAAGCATCTGGGAAGGAGGTAACCTAGCACTTCCAATAGCAGCATTCAAGTTGTTTGGAAAAACACTCGTTCTTTTAGGAATTAAGAATGCTGGATCTGAAGAACGCATGGCTATGCAGCTTTCTTTTTCTGCCTACACACCAAAAAAGAAAGAGTGACATGATTCTGGTAAGATTCTACTCTAATCCAGTGCAATCGAAGAATGCCTATAAGCAGCCCGAAGTATTTAAAACTGGTGTTGGGGGAGGTAGCAGAAAGCTTTAAAGTAACCTTTATCAGGCATTTGCCATGTGCTATAACTTTATCCTGTCTAATTCCCACAACAGTCTCATAAGACAAGAATATCTCCACTTTATAGGTGAAGAAACTACAGTCCAGAGGAGTGAAGTCATTAGCCCAAGATCACATTGCTAGTAAAATAGCATAAGCCAGGTCAGCGCCATGGAGAAGTGAGAAGACCCCGTTGCATCTCCCCTTAAATTTTCAGCGTGTCAGACATCTATAAACCAATAAAGGTTCCTCTACACACAAACACAGCTGAGGATCTGCGCATAAGTACAACTGAAGGCGGGCACATTGGAACACACAGGGGAGGCAGGATGGAAGCAAGGACAAGGATGGTGTCTACAGATGCAGCTGGACTGCCCCCTGTGGCCCCGGCTAACAGGGTCGTGGTGGAGGAGTCGGAATGCAGTTCCCACACTATGGCCGGATGGAGGTTAGGAGGGGCACAAGCAGCCTCAGTGCCCAAGAATCTGGCTCCCTACCCCACCCCCACCCCCATTGCTGGGAACCCAGTAACCGCAGCAGAGATTTGTCTAAGAGCACAGGGGTGCTGGCAGCCACTAGGAACAAGGAGGCAGCATTGTGGGCTTGCTAACCCAGCTCCTCCCTACCTACCACAAGGTGGTGCCCCAAGACCAAGGCAACCTGGACACAGCAGGGACACTCACCACCCTGGTCACTCAGGAGTCAATATCCACAACAGGAACACCCCCCAGGCATGAGTAGCACAGGTAAAGAAAACAAAAGTTGTACAGGAGCTACAAAGTGATCTGCAGATGGCTGCTACTTGTGCTGGGCTTGGAGGTACCCCGGCAAGGCCAAGCTGTGAACCAAGGCCAGCTGCTGCTGGTGCCAGGCCTGGGGCCGCTTAGCAAGAGCTAAGGGGCTTGCTGAGGCCAGATCTGCTTACTTAAGAGAATTTAAGAAAATCTGAAGCATGAGTCAAGACAAGCTATTTCTATGGAAAAGCTACTGGAAACAGCCTGGATGGACCTAAAAGTTAGGGGGGCAGGGTAGGGCCTCAGAGATGGTTTTGTGAATTTGACTCCAAAGGAAAGAAAAGCAGAAGTAAACAACCGGGGCTACATCAAACTAAACAGCTTCTGCAGAGCAAAAGAAACCATCAGCAAAATAAACGGGCAACCAACCAAATGGGAGGAGATATTCACAAATGATATGTCTGATAAGGGGTTAACACCTAAAATATATAAAGAACTCATACAACTCACCAACAAAACCCCCTAAAATTGGGTTAAAAAAAGGTACAGGGATATGAACAGACATTTTTCAAAGGAGGATACAGAGCAGGCCAACAGACATGAAAAGATGGTCTAGCATGAAAGACATGAAAAGATCCACTCGCTTTAAAGAAATGCAAATCAAAACCACAGTGAGACACAACCCCACGCCTGTTGGAAGGGCTGTCATCGAAAAGACAGGAAACAGCAAGTGCTGGGGAGAATGTGGCGTGAAGGGAACCCTCGTACGTGTTGGTGGGAACAGAAATTGGCACAGCTACTGCGGAAAAAAGTGTACGGATTGCCTTAGAAATTAAGAATAGAGCTACCATATGACCCAGCAATTCCTCTTCTGGGTATTTGCCTGAAAAATATAAAAATACTAATTCATAAAGACATATGCACCTCTGTTTATTACGGCATTATTCACAAGAGCCAAGACATGGAAACAACCTAAGTGTCCATCAACGGTGAATGGGTAAAGAAGATGTGATTATACACACACACACACACACACACACACACTTAATATCATGTACATAACTAAATACTACCACTTAGCCATATATATATGTATTTAGCCATATATATGTGTGATATATATGTATAAATAACCACATGGCAACATGGATGGATCTTCAGGGTATTATGCTAAGTGAAATAAGTCAGACAAAAAGGACAAAAAGTGTATTTCAGCCATATGTGAAATATCAACCAAAAAATCACACACTAACAAAACAAAAATAAACTCATAGATCACAGACGACAGAACGGTGGTCACCAGAGGTGAAGGCAAAATGGGCAGAGAGGGTCCACTCCACGGTAACGAAGGAGACTGGACGCGGGGCGCTGAGCAGGCAACAGAGTGCACAGACAATGAACTATGTTGCACACCTGAAATGTATACTATGGACCAGTGTTACCTCAATAAATGTAATTTTAAAAAATAGCATAAGCCAGAATTCAAAGACAGTTTTTAACTAGTAAAAGCAAAAAATGCGTGAGAACAACCCAGGAATAAAACACGGTTTCTCTCCACACACATCTACTGCCCTCCCCAGTAAATCAGATCGTGCAAAGCGTGGAATCAAAGGCAAGTGACTGCTCATCTCGTAACATGCACACTTTCCATCCACTCAGCGCTCGCTCTGAACTTACTGCTTCGTAAGACTTCTGAAGCTGTTGCTTTTTCCTCAGCCTCATTTGTTGATTTACTCGGTATTTCACTTGTCTCTGAAAATGCTTCAAAGCTTCTTGTTTTTTTCTTAACCGTTCCTTTACTTCTTTTTCAATCATATATGCCGAAGTCTTCAAAGATGAAAGATAGAAAACAAAGTAAAATGTCAACAGTTTTTCCCATTGGGGCTCTGTTATAAACACAAAGCAGTTGGTAAACAATCCTGAAAAAAATAACTCAGTTCTAGAATCCAAAATTCTCAGTTGAGTAAGGAAATCACAGGAGTTCAGAGATGATAGTCTAGGCATGGCTAGTGAGTACTGAGAACTTAAAAAGCAAATCACACACTCAAAACTGGAATTTGTGAGTACTCAAATCAAATCTTAATTTTTCATTGAACTGAAAACAAACAGTATCTTCATTAATTTTTAATGAACCAATTCAAATCTATCTTATGCCATACCTTCTCTAAAGAGGGTGAAACAGTCCAGACATCCCAGACCACTCACCACTCGCCAAATACGTGTTATTCTAAAACGCCTGGCACTCAGAATTATGCTCCATTTTTAACCCAGCATGCTCTCCCTGCAGTCTCTGTCCAGAAAAGGCCTACTCGATCTTCAAGCCCACCTTGTACCCACCTCCCAGCACCATCCACAATCCTTTCTTCCTCTAAGGTCTCTGAAGCTATGGGACCTCTGATGAATGTTAACTGAATACAGTTTTCCTAATTCTGCCATTAGATTATGATCTCTTTGAGGGCAGGAAGTATATTTAACTCTCCTTTGTTTTCTCTATAGCGTATAACACAGAGGCTTGAGTAGAGTGGTACTCAATATTTAAGTAATGCTCAACTCCAAAACATACTCTAAGCAATTTGGAACATTTTATCCCATTTGAGTCCCTGATCAATATTCACAAGTCTTATCTTTCTTCTTTAAATACCACAGTCTTAGCATTTAATCATATAGTACCCAAACTCTCACAGTCCTTTCTGAAAATAGGCAGAGCGGCAATAAATAAATGAATATGTGCATATATACATACAAACATAAATAAAATAAATAAATATACAACATATTTACTGTTTGCATTACTGTTTAACATTTACTGGAAACATATTTCCTCTCTGATATCAAGGACCACTAAGTAAACATACCTCAGACTTTTCCTTTATACTCACACCCTGTCTGTCCATTCAGAAGACCTTCCCACATTCTCTGCATTCCATAAATATTTACCAAATGCCACTATTTATTAGACACTAAGATGAATGTGGAAACGCAATGATAAATGAGATTATTCCCGTGACCTAGGAGCTCACAATCCATCAGGCAGGTATGTCAACAACTAAGGCAGTAAGTGCCACAAGAAAATTCGAACACATAGCTAAGTGAAACGGTCTGGTGAAAGACTATAAAAAATCCTGTTACAAAATTGTCCTGGAGCGTTAATTAGTACGTATGAGCATGTGAGCGTTATCGTGGAAACAGGCACACAGGTAAACTGTCAGTTTCCCTTCAATTCGAAATGCTCCTTCCTCCTCACTGTCTTGAACTTACAGCACATCCAGTCTTTAAGGACCCGCACAGAGCGTATTTCTTCATTCGTTCATTCATTCATTCGTTCAGCCAGTATTCCCTGAAGGCCTACTATAAGCCAGGACAGCAATGAACAGAACATGAAGGTCTCTGTCCTCGTGGAGCTTACAGTTTTCTCAAAACCCCCATCAGAAGTAATCTCTTCCTCCTCTATTCCATGGCTGCCTGTTGCCTGAAGCCCCAACTTACCAAAAACTTGAAGCAATCAATTAATGTCACATGAAATGGGGCCAACTGTCACCCTGATGACACTGCGGAAATGTCTAGAAGATACAGTGCCAATTGCATGTGCATAACAAGCAACCAAGAGTTTGTGAAGCAAACTGAAATACAAAATACACACGTAAGTTCTGGCCAATACATTCGTGTTTGTTCTATAATCCTAATGCAAGAATATATCCATTTATGGCACACCGAAGAGGCTGATAAGAAAGATGGGGCGGGAACACCACCACTTCGGCTCACGCTGACACTCACACAGGCTGGGATCTCCGAGCTCTGTGGGGAGGCAGGTTCCACCCACGCGCCCACTGGTACTACAGCCTGGTTCCTCTCGGCCAGCACTGCCAGCACGTCCTTGCTCTTCTGGGGGTTTAAAGCCAAGGGCAACCTGGTGCTGTTTCGAGGCTTCTTGAGGGAGGCCATACTTCCTGGCATCTGTGACTCCTGGTTAGGAGGAAAGAAAAGCATAAAATCTTCAAACGACCGCATTACAGCTCCACTTCCTAACGCAAGAGCCACAGTGCCCGGAAACGGAGAGAAGCCTTGGAGAAGGCAGGGGCCTGACAGCGAGTGGAAGAACGAAGATTCTGGAAGAAGGAATGAAAAAAGAAGTGGGAATAAGGGGAGGCGGAGGGCTTAAAGATAGCCTTCTGGAAGGAATGATGGGGGGCAGAGGGAGAGACAGCAGGCGTGATTGACAGAACGAGGGCTGTACCCAACAGTGGCACAGCGAGGTGACCGGGAGGACTGACCCCAGCAGCCCGAGAGAGGCGGCTGGGAGGACGGGGGTGAGAACCTGGGTTTGAGGCAGAGTCCAAATAATCCGTATCCTCTTATGGGGGAGACGCTGAACGAGGAGAGGGCCTCGGGTTTGCAGGCCAGTGCTCAATCCACTGAGCAGGAGAGGGCCTCGGGACAGGCAAAACCTATTTCTGAGGCCTCGGGGTCCCCACCTGTTGAGATAGAACCCGCGACTCGCCAAACTCAAGCTACTCTTCACACCAAATCAACCGTCTCCAATAAACCGCCACTTTCGGATGGGCCGCCCCGCCCCTCAGTCTCCCTGAATCCGCCCCTTCCGGATTACCGTCACCTCCCTGGCGCTGGTAGGGCGTGAGGGCGGGGCTGGTAGGGCTTGAGGGCGGGGTTTGGACTCCGGAGTCCGTCACTTCCGCTGAGGGGGCGGGACTTGTGAGGGCGTGAGGAACAGGGCGGAAGTGAATGGGTTCGCGGGACCGCGTTCCGAGCCAGTTGCGGCGGTCTGCCGGGCTGACTGAGGGGCCGCCGTAGTTTCAATGCTGAGACTGTCCCAGATCCTCCAGGAACGGGGATTTGCCGGGCTGGAGACCTGGCCGGACGGCAGGTGTCCCAATTGAAGGGAGCACTGGAAAAGGAAGAAAGAATGCGGGCCTAACAGCGGTTCCTGGAGGAACAATAAGTCATAGTGATCCTTTGCACGCCTTGTTACGTTTACATGTTCATATATTTGAACATCGCAGCCTTCTGAGTGGTCTCCTGCCTGCTGCTCCAAGCTCTGTTGTAATCCTTGGCACTTCATCACCCCTGGGAAATACCCACTCATTCGTTTTTTTAACATAAGAGTTTGAGAGCTTTTTATATACCAGTACTGTTCTGGGCGCTGGAAACATAAATAGTAACAAAACAGACAAATATCCCTTGCTCATGGAATTTACAATGTAGTAGTAACCAAATAAACACGTGAATAAGGAAATACATGTGTTTGATCGGATGACTTGAAAAACAAAAAGCATAGCGTGTTATTTGGAGGAGACATGACATTTTAGATAGGATGACCAGAGTTGGCCTCACTGAGGCTCTCTCCAGCAAAAACTCCAATTCATCTCAAGATAATGGACGGGCTACTGTAATCTTCAAGGAAGAGTTTTCTAAAAGAATGTTTCAGGTGGAGGGAACAGCGAGTGCGATCACTCAGCTGATGGGGCCCCCCGCCTGGCAGGAAGGCTGGTGTGACCTGAGCAGGGTGAGAGGGAGAGTGTTGGGACAGGAGGTCAAAAGCTGAGGGGTGGGCAATCATGTAGAGCATCGTAAGCCACTGAAAGACGTTGAGATGGAGAGCCACTGACTCTGTCTGGCCACCGTGGCTCCCATCAAAGTGTCCAAAGGCTTGCAGAAATGAAGCTGACACCAGGAGCTGAACAAGACAGATGAGGAATAACTATGAAGGCTTTTAACCATCTAATTTCCCGTTATTCCTTTTCCCTCCAATATTTTGTTACATGATGGAAGAAATTCTTCCTCTTTTCCTTCAAATTGTTCAGGTTAAACTTCTGTCACTTATATCTAAAAAATCCTGACAAGTCACATTCCTTAGCTTGTTGGGCAGCAAACCCCATGCAGACTCCTGGAGGGCTGCCTCTGCAAGGATCTCTAAACTACACCAAGCTGGACCCTGTAAGAACCACCAGGAGTGAAAATGTTGGCTTGTCTTCAAGGCTTTCTCCCCTAGCAACTTAACTGAGGCCTGTTAAGAAAGCTGTTTCTCTCTATGTTGAATCCTGTGTATGACGATCTATCTTAGTGTCCCTGGACTCCCCACTGGGAACCCAGTTTTTCTCTTGCTAATTAAACTTTGGTTTTTATGGACCTTTGGCCCACCTTATCCTCCACTTCACATCTTGTCTCAGAGCCTTCCTTTTTATACTGACTTTTACTTCTGACTGAAGACAGCTTCTTTCAGGAGTGTAGTATGAATGCTAGACAAAGAAGCACAGACTGGGTCTGAACTATGTGGACTAACAAACGTCGTGACTTTGAGCAGGCCACTTAACCTCTTTGAGCTCCAGTTTCTCCTTTAAAAAATCCTACACACAGTTGTTAGAAGAATAGATAAAATAATATTTGAAAAGAATTTGTAAATGTTGATGCAAATGTTTTACCAATTACAGACTTAGAGGCTGCTTTCCCAACTATATTTAAGTACATAGACAAGGATTGTGTCTTCTGTCACGTTAGAATAAGCCACCTTTCCCCTTCCCCACATCCCACTCCTCTTACTGTTTGTGCCAGTAGCTAGTTAGTATTAATAAAGGAAGGGAGCAAATGGAATGAGACATTAAGCCTCATAAACTAGGGAGCTGAATCAGACAATAGGCCTGATTCACTAGGAAGTCACAGCATTCAAAGGCTCCCCTGGGGACCGCTGCTTCCTTTACCAGAGGGACTTAATTTCATCCATCCCAGTAACCGGATTATTGAGGGGAAGAGCAGGGGAAATTCCTCTGCTGGGATCAGGCCCAG